>BQKZ01007353.1:0-11479 GCA_036244855.1 Temnopleurus reevesii | reverse complement strand
ACCAAGAGAGGGCGCTAAATACGATTTAACGGTCAAATTCAAATTTTCAAAAGAATTCGCTCGTAGAAAAATATGCTATGATCTTGAAATGTTTATAGAAACTATATGTCATGGTATATATCCCCCAAATTCACATTTCTTTAATCTTCACCAAAACTATACATGGGCTTTAAAAATTATATACCATGTTAAAGTGACGCACACATACAAGTTCTAAAAGATTGTATAAGCACATTCTTGAAACTTTTGTTATTCATAATTTTCATGGGAAAAAGAAGATTCATCTTGATTCGAAAGTTTTATTTGGTTTGATTAAAACGATTAAGCATTCGATATCTTCATATCCTCACTGAGTACTTCTAATAACCTTCAAATATTTCCAAACTGACAAATAGGAAAGAGGTTCGCTCAACATTGTCTACCATGGCAGACTCTTGGTTAAAATCTACACAACAGCAATATGCTGCTCTTTTTGGTTGCGGTTTGCTCATGTTGCCAAGAAATACACAGACGAAGCAACCATAAGTATATTGCCAAATGATAAGTAGTGAATTTGATTGGTATAAGCCTGTTATCACATTCCCTATCATAATGAGTAATCAGTCGTGAAATACTGAGCGTATTGTCAATTTAACCCACTCATTTCAGGCTGAAGTAATGGAGTCGTATATGGTGTGATTAATTTGTGGTCAGTGGGATCGAATTGTAATTCAAACAAACTTTCCTGTCGCCATGTTGTTAATTGAAAATACGAAGCACAAGTCATGCTCGCTGATCCTTGATAAACCGTCTGGTCCCGCCTCGGGTACGTCGCAGATATTTTCCATCAGAAATTAAAATCAGTAGGCACAACCCAACTGTTGGTTGATGCAAATATTGTGTTTGGAAGTAATGGGATTCATTTTAATCAACAGCTTTGTCATGCTTATTCTGAGTAACCTAGATTTATTTATGCTAGTTCCCATAATCTTTTCTTCTCATGTTCTTCCTCTTCTGCCTTTTGTTATGCCTACTCTTCCTACTCTTAACACGATATAATCTATTTCTGTAAAATTAAAGGGGACTTACACCCAGGTAATAATCTATGGTCAATAAATGAAGGAAAATCAAATGAACAAACTTTGAAAATGTGAGCAAAATCGAATAATCCGTTCAATAGTTATGAATTTTCAAAGTTATCATTTCAACCTGTGCTGGGCATCTTTGAATTGGCATGCGTAGAGCTAATTAGCATAATCTGTGATGTCATACATGGAGAATTCCTCATTCACTTTGTATATAAATTCATTGAAAATGAAGCAATATCATATTTCAAAGGAGGAATCAACGCCGTTCTTTCTGGAATGCTTTCAGAATTGATGTGGTTATAATATATTTAACCGAAGAAACAAAAACTTTGTCTACTTTTCTGCAAAAAGAGGAAAATGTGAAATTTTGTGTACAAAGCAAATGGAGAGTTCTCCATGTTGTCAGCCACTTTTTGCCTGTACGTTTGCCATTTTAAGGAGCCCATGAGGGGTGTAAATCAAAACTTTGAAAATTCATAACTTTTGAATGGATAATCCGATTTTTCTCAAATTTTCACAGTTTGTTCATCTTATTTTTCTTCATTTAATGAGAGCAATTTAATGCCTGAGTGTAGTTCCCCTTTAAGCACCATGTCAATGCTCATTTGTAAATCTATGGAAATGCATAGTTCAATACACAGCGTAAGGATCTAATTGACACACCTAATTTTACGGAGATAGTATAATCGTGTTTCTTCCTTTTCTTCACCTCTCCGTCTTCCTCTCATTCCTCCTGGTTGTTAATCTTCTTCTCCGTTTTATTATTCTACATATTCATGTACAACTTCTTTTTTTCTCCTGGCAGCAGATACCTACATGGACATCAGAAATAAATTCTTCTCATACTAATGTTCTAGTTGTTCCTGAGATGGTTTTCATTTGGCTTTAGCCCGTGTGCTATCGTTTGTTCTTCCATATCAAATATGTTTGAAGTTATTTGTTATTCAATGCAAAATATATGATATAATCCTGACGTTATTTACACCTTTTTTTCCTCTCCTTTCCTTTGACCAGGTGATGTCTTCATCATCGTATACAGCATCGACGACAGAAACAGTTTCCAAGAAGCAATTCGCCTCCGGGAACAGATCCAATCCACAAAGAACACTGCCAACGGGATGAAATGCCCTCCCATGGTGATCGCAGGGAACAAATGCGACAAGGACAGCACTCGACAAGTGCCTCTTGAGGAAGCCAAAGGCGCCTTTGAACAGACAAGACGCTGCAACTTCCTCGAAACATCCGCAAAGAAGTTTTACAACGTGGACGTTCTGTTTCGTTGTCTGTTCGAGAATGCGCGTCTGCCGAGCGAGATGAGCCCGTCACTGCACCGGAAGGTGAGCGCGAGTCACGGGCCGACGTCGCTTAGGCCGAGCCATAACGGCAAGCTGGCCTTGAGACGGAGGTTGAGCGAGGCATGCGGTATGGTGACGCCAAACGCTAGGAGACCGAGTGTCCGAAGCGATCTTCTGCAGCTACGGCTGAAGACATTGCGTGGAAGCAGCATGGATGAGGTCGATGATGAGGAGAGCGAACGAGGCAGTATTCATAGGAAACTTAGAAAAGCCATGTGCTGCATTCAGTGAGGACGCCACAAACAATGGGCGTGGCCAGACTGATAAAGGGAATCCCCTGATACCACTTTCGGCTACAGCGCCATCAGCGACGAGCTTCAGTCATGTACAGTCTGCAACAGGTGAATGAGCCGAGAATAGGTTGGATTGGACCAAAAACTACCATCATGAGTAGAAACTTAGATAATTAGGAATTTCAACTCAGTTTGGAATATAGCTGAATGTAACGAAAAGGAATATTTCTTCGGATATGGTGACGAAACCCTCCAAGATAATCAGATAAAGGAGATCGAAGAGGAGAAATTTGTCTGTGAAGTTTTTGACAAGGAATCAAGCGAAGTGTGAATCCAAGTATTTGATTACAATTGATTGTTCACACTGCTCTGTCGACGCTCAAGGAAAACCTTTACCCCGACCTTGTGAAAAGCGATAGCGACAGAACCACCAGACTTGGCGCCAAATTGTATTTAATGATGCACTTTGTGTATCCAAAATCTGTAGGGATAACATCATCGCTTCTCCTGTTCTGCACTTTGTAACAGTCCGTCTCGATTTCGTCAAATTAAATATTTATCACCAGCCACACAGGCGCGTTCGTTTTAATACTGATGTGGAGAAAGTCACTGTAATCATCATTATCGAAAAGCCAGGAACCTGTTTCCATTATTCTTTTCTTCTAATTTTGGAGATAATTGATGGTAATCTGGATGTGATAACGTCCATTTAAATTAGAATCAGACCTTAAGAATTTTAATCCATGTACTTAGGTAAGCTCTTCATGGTCTCAATCAAAATGGAGTGACGCGACGTCATTAAACAATCGGCTTCATTTTTAATAGAACTGAGAAAGGGTGAGGGGTAGAGTCATGGTCCATTTACTCACTGAAAAAAAAGACATTAAAGTAGCGCCTTTTTTCCACACCTAAAGCCTAGGGTATGTGCTTGCAGACTATCTTTTTGCAGTGAGCGATCAACATGTTTTTGTTGCCATCTTCTCTGCTCGAAGCGGTTTCAATCAACGCTAACTCGTTATAGCCAGTCAAGGCCGTTAAAGGTTCTTTAAAAAGAAATGATCTTCTATTAAATATTGAAAGAAACTATTTCCACAACACCACCTGGACTACTTGTTTTCCTCTCTTTGCAAGATGTATAATGAGGCTTTTCAAAGGCAAAAAATAACTTTCACTGGAAATAGAAAATACTACCTGAAAGGGTATAAAAGCGTTTCTATTTTTATGCTGTTATTACGATAATGTCCCCTTGAGAAAATGTATTTTTATAATGAAATCAGGTGACAACATTTTTTTCATTCATTCGGGAGAGTATGTAGAACACGGATAACAAAATATCAAGCTAAAAGGCACTTTCAACAGAATTGGTAAATCAATGACAGTTGTAATCATCTTTAATTTTGCTTGAAATGGGCACTGATATCGGACATCAAGCAAACAAGAGATGACAAAATATGAACGAAATCTTTAAAAATCTGCAACACTTACATAGAATAAGATCCCTTTCTGTACAATGCATGTGATAATAAAGTAGGGGAAAGGATGAACAGAATGTATGAAAGACGGGACCGGTGGTAGTGATGTTGATGATGATGATGGTGGTGGTGGTGATGAGGATGGTGGAGGTGGTGGTCAGTGTGGTGGTGGTGATGATGATGTTGTTTATGGTGGTGATGTTAGTGATGGTGGTGATGGTGGTGGTGGTGGTGATGATGGTGGAGGTGGGGGTTAGTGTGATGGTGATGTTGATGATGATGGTGGTGGTGGTGGTGGTTATGATGGTGATGGTTGTGGTGGTGGACCAGGTGGTGTCGGTTGTGGTATTGGCAGCTGTGTTGGTTGTGTTTATTGGTAGTGGTGATGATGGTGGTATTAGTTGTGGGTGTCAATGATGATGGTGTTGGTGGTTGTGGTTGTAGTGGCATTGATTGTGGTCATTGTGGTTGTAGTGGTAAGTGTGGCATGGTATCGTTGGTGCTGATGACAATAATGGTGATGACTGTGGTCATTGATGGTGTTATTTTTGGTGTTGGCTATGATGGAGGTGATGTTGGTGCTGTATTAGGTTGCTGGTTGTGAAGTTTGTGGTGGTGGTGGTGTTGATGTTGGTGTTGGTACTATGTGTAATGATGATGATGATCGTGGTGGTGCTGATGTCTGTTTTAATCGTCGCGAAGGTGGTGATGTTGGCGTGGATACTTATGGAGGTAATGGATGTCACAAGAGATGAGATGATGAAATGAAAAGAGAATTAAGCAATTGTGGAAAAAGAGGAAAAACAAATCGTAGAGCCAAAGATGGTGATAATGTTGATTGTTGAAGACAATGACAATGATGATGATGATGATGATGATGATGATGATGATGATGATGATGATGATGATGATGATGATGATAATTATGATGATGATGATGATGATGATGATGGTGGTGGTGGTGGTGATGGTGGTGGTGGTGGTGATGGTGTTGATGATGATGATGACCATGAGAAGAAAATCATGATGATGATGATGTTAACAATGATGATATACACTGTATGTGTACATACCAATTATTGTATGAATAAAACGAATTTGATGATGAAGATGACGATGATCATAGAGGTGGTGATGATCATGATGATGATGATGACAATGATGATGATGTCGCAATGAAGATGGCCATGATAATGACGTGATGTAGGTAGTGATGATGACAGTATGCTACTTTTCAAAGGCATCATGGGCTTGGACGGTGATACAGTTGGCATTGACGGTATTATTGTAGATGATATTTTGAAGGGATGATGATGGTAATTTCAATGATGTTTATATTAATTGTGATAGTGTTGATATGGATCACCATGATGGACTAAAGATTTATAGCAGTAATGGGAGTGATGTCGTATATAATGTAATTGGTGTTACGTATATTGCTAACTTTGATGAAGACGATAATGATGATGCTGATGATAATGATGATGACAACGATGATGTTAATGATGTAAAAATTGGTGGTTAAGGTGGTGATGATTATGATGATGTTGTTAATGATGATGTTGATGATGGTGGTTTTGATGATGACAGTAGTGAGAGTAATAATGCTTATATATAAGGATGACGAGGATGAGGATGTGGCAGTAATGGTGATGATGATGTAGCTGCTAATGATAATGATAATGATGATGTAGATGATGCCGATATTGTGGGTGTAATGACAATAGTGATGCTACTGCTACTGCTGATGCTGATGATGATGATGTTGATGATGTAGACGAGATGATTGTTCTGATGTTATGATGATAGAGATCAACGTTATATGATTAGAATCATACAAAATTAAGATTTAGTACTGGAAAGAGAATGTGCTGACGGCAAGAAAATATAAAGAATTGCTTTATCATCCTTTTCATTTTTCACATATCCTTACTGTCCATCAAAAGTGAATATTTGCCCTTTTCATGAACCTCATTACCGATAATTTTTTAAAACGTGGTCATACAGGTGTCCAGAACAAATGATGTCGATGACGTAAATGCCAGGTGGGGTGTTGCTCAAAAGTTGCAATTGGTCGCCAGTTCCAGTTGATCGGAGCGCGCCAATCAAAATCATTGTTTCACGCGCGTCTTGTTAAATGCGCATACCGTGTGCGAATGAAAATGCGCGTTACAATTCGCAAAGTTGCAGTTGATTTTGAGCAACACCCCCTTGGACTTAAAATGGACAATAAAATTCAACTCAACGAGACATAGCGTCAACCTTAATGAGCAGATGAGGGACGCTTGTTATACCTGTGAAGGCATACTGCAAAATGTCACCTGTGCCATACTGCATAATTACGCTGATGACAATGTTCTCATTAGTTGTAATTTCTGTGGAGTCTTGGCAACCTATTGGGTATAATGTATAAAGAGATATTAAAATGAGGATTGCACAATTTTACCATTGCAATTACGATATATGATGAAGTTTAATGTGTGATGGTGAGCTTGACGTAATGGCCATTTGTGTATTGTAATCAGTTTACTGCCATGAGATGATGCAGAAGGAATGAACTAAATGATGATACATGTGTTAGACGTTTTACAATAATGTTTCTTTATCATTTGGATGATAACTAGGTAATATTAATGAATGGTAATCACGGAAACATTGATATTGAAACATCCCTGTAAGTTATGTAACATATGAGATGTGTGAGCCCAGGGTAAGGTGAATTGACCGCTCCCCCTCTTACATTTCTTACACGATTGTTAAAACATAGGTAGTTGAGGGAAGTAAATTCAACTGTCTACCAACGAAAAGAAACAACATTAAACATTCCAAGCGAAGTATTAGGTATAAACAATTAAACAAAATACGGAGATGTCTTTAGGGCAATTGTGTCGGATTGAGTTTGAAGATGGGGAAATAGAAAAACAGGTTCGAGTCCAGAACATGAATCAGTAATCTTACACAATTATTTCCATATCCTGGAAGTGATAGTGAGTGTTCATGCATTTTGGGTGCAAAATGTTTTGACTGTTTTTTACATATTTGAATGTTGCCACATGCGCATATTAACTAACGCCCCTCCAATTATTTTACAAGACAGTGAGATATATCAACAATTTAGATTTGTTCAAAATTAAATATTTCCTTTTCAATATCACTAACTGTGAATTGAAAAAGATAAAATTCTTGACAAAACAAGATGTTGTTGAATCAAGATTCGTGAACTCGAGGTGTCAATGCACTTGTCACTGATGTAAAGCTGTAAATAATGAAAAGACGAATGTTTTTAAAAATGAATCATGTGCTTTTTTTATACTCCGAAGAATGGATTGTGATTTATACTTTTGTAACCCGTTGTTTCAACCAAGTCATTATTTTTCTATATATGTATCGATATGAAATTGAATTGATTAATTTGTTTCAAGATTCTTTTGATCTATTTAAGCATGATATTTTACTTTCTTGATTTCTAAGATTTTTGAAGTCAAAATAATTTGTTTCTCCAAGCCCGTTTCGATTGTAGTTCTACCAAGCGACTTCAAAATAAGCCAAAATTTGAATTTTAAAGTGGGTCCGTGGCTCTTTTTAGGTGTTTTTTTGTTGTTGTGAAAGTGGAAAGGCCATGCAACCTCAAAAGAATTAATTCCTACAATTTTAATTACGTATTTACCTCAAACTAGAATGAACGGTGTCATTACAATCATGTTTCCCATAAAGTACGGACTTACAGTGGCAGTGAAGAGAAGTCGTAGAAATCAATAGAATATAGACCAAAGACAAACAAAAATGTTTCGTCTTATGTTGGAAAGATAATATCTCTTGATGAGTGAAACAAATATTATTGATGTTCACTTGTGTTGATGTCCCAATCCTGCCTTCGAAAACAATATAAAACATACTTATTTTGTATCATGACTGTGTGCACTTTCGATGTTTGATGTTGTTCGTATACACCATCATTTNCATCCTTACTGTCCATCAAAAGTGAATAATTTGCCCTTTTCATGAACTTCATTACTGATATGTGATTATCACGTGGTCATACAGGTGTCCAGAACAAATGATGTCGATGACGTAAATGCCAGGTGGGGTGTTGCTCAAAAGTTGCAATTGGTCGCCAGTTCCAGTTGATCGGAGCGCGCCAATCAAAATCATTGTTTCACGCGCGTCTTGTTAAATGCGCATACCGTGTGCGAATGAAAATGCGCGTTACAATTCGCAAAGTTGCAGTTGATTTTGAGCAACACCCCCTTGGACTTAAAATGGACAATAAAATTCAACTCAACGAGACATAGCGTCAACCTTAATGAGCAGATGAGGGACGCTTGTTATACCTGTGAAGGCATACTGCAAAATGTCACCTGTGCCATACTGCATAATTACGCTGATGACAATGTTCTCATTAGTTGTAATTTCTGTGGAGTCTTGGCAACCTATTGGGTATAATGTATAAAGAGATATTAAAATGAGGATTGCACAATTTTACCATTGCAATTACGATATATGATGAAGTTTAATGTGTGATGGTGAGCTTGACGTAATGGCCATTTGTGTATTGTAATCAGTTTACTGCCATGAGATGATGCAGAAGGAATGAACTAAATGATGATACATGTGTTAGACGTTTTACAATAATGTTTCTTTATCATTTGGATGATAACTAGGTAATATTAATGAATGGTAATCACGGAAACATTGATATTGAAACATCCCTGTAAGTTATGTAACATATGAGATGTGTGAGCCCAGGGTAAGGTGAATTGACCGCTCCCCCTCTTACATTTCTTACACGATTGTTAAAACATAGGTAGTTGAGGGAAGTAAATTCAACTGTCTACCAACGAAAAGAAACAACATTAAACATTCCAAGCGAAGTATTAGGTATAAACAATTAAACAAAATACGGAGATGTCTTTAGGGCAATTGTGTCGGATTGAGTTTGAAGATGGGGAAATAGAAAAACAGGTTCGAGTCCAGAACATGAATCAGTAATCTTACACAATTATTTCCATATCCTGGAAGTGATAGTGAGTGTTCATGCATTTTGGGTGCAAAATGTTTTGACTGTTTTTTACATATTTGAATGTTGCCACATGCGCATATTAACTAACGCCCCTCCAATTATTTTACAAGACAGTGAGATATATCAACAATTTAGATTTGTTCAAAATTAAATATTTCCTTTTCAATATCACTAACTGTGAATTGAAAAAGATAAAATTCTTGACAAAACAAGATGTTGTTGAATCAAGATTCGTGAACTCGAGGTGTCAATGCACTTGTCACTGATGTAAAGCTGTAAATAATGAAAAGACGAATGTTTTTAAAAATGAATCATGTGCTTTTTTTATACTCCGAAGAATGGATTGTGATTTATACTTTTGTAACCCGTTGTTTCAACCAAGTCATTATTTTTCTATATATGTATCGATATGAAATTGAATTGATTAATTTGTTTCAAGATTCTTTTGATCTATTTAAGCATGATATTTTACTTTCTTGATTTCTAAGATTTTTGAAGTCAAAATAATTTGTTTCTCCAAGCCCGTTTCGATTGTAGTTCTACCAAGCGACTTCAAAATAAGCCAAAATTTGAATTTTAAAGTGGGTCCGTGGCTCTTTTTAGGTGTTTTTTTGTTGTTGTGAAAGTGGAAAGGCCATGCAACCTCAAAAGAATTAATTCCTACAATTTTAATTACGTATTTACCTCAAACTAGAATGAACGGTGTCATTACAATCATGTTTCCCATAAAGTACGGACTTACAGTGGCAGTGAAGAGAAATATTAGAAATCAATAGAATATAGACTAAAGACAAACTTTTTCGTCTTATGTTGGAAAGATAATATCTCTTGATGAGTGAAACAAATATTATTGATGTTCATTTGTGTTGATGTCCCAATCCTGCCTTCGAAAACAATATAAAACATACTTATTTTGTATCATGACTGTGTGCACTTTCGATGTTTGATGTTGTTCGTATACACCATCATTTTGAAATTGCAATGCTTTATAAAAACGTTGCGTTTGAAGTGAAGATCGGCAACAATCCAAAATTATTTTCAGCTTTCGAAAAGCGACGTGTTTAAAGCCCTGGTCACATAGGACCCCGGAAGCAACACGATTCACCCAGACTCTTTGTTAATTTACAGTTACCTGCCCCAGAACAACGAGTCGGGATGAATCGCGTTGCTTCCGGGGTCCTATTTGACCGGGGCATAAGTAATCATAGTGACGATTTTTTTTTTAAATATAAGTTCCAAAAAAGTTTAAGGATAGTCAGAAGTTTTGAAGGACAAATTTGTGAGAGAAGACAGGGAGTAGGAGAGATAGATTAAAAGAGAGAGAGAGGAAGAGAGAGAGAGAGAGTGAGAGAAATTTAGATAATTGGGAACTGGGAACGGGAAAGAGCGACAGGAGAGAGAGGGAGAGAGAGAGAGAGGGGGGGGGGAGAAAGATAACAAAAGCTTGTGGCTTGTCGAAAAATGTGTCTGCAGATAACGCAAAATGAAGATGAAATGTCTTTTTTTTTTTGCTTAATTACGAGTCTTTTGTCATGACTGTTACTTTTATTACCTTTTTATGTGATGTTTGTTGTCCGTCCACGTTTAATAAAAGCGTTCTTGATTTGAAATCTTAAAACTTCGTATATTTGTCCTTTTTGTGTCCATTATTTCAAAATAAAATGATGATATGATTGATAAATTGCATACCTGCGAACAAAATACACGTGGAAGAGGGTGAGGATATCTGAGTTACCAATAATTGTGCATAAACCAATAACGCCCAACCCGAATATGGCCAGAATCGAGCCCAAAGTAACCCGAATGAGACCGAATAGAGCCGAATGTCGAGCAGAATGGGGACGACTTTCGCCAAATGTGCCATCGAATTTCTCAAACACGCCCTTTTGGGCTAAATTATTCGGGTGGTGACTCCCAGAACGATACGAAAAGACCCTCGAGTGCTTCCCCTAAAGCACCAATAGTGAGGCCCAAATATAATTTGTCGGGACTCCATTTTAGTAGAAGTTTTAAGGGGGCTTTCGGATATTTTTTAACATTTTAAAATCCAGCTGAATCCCTTCACGAATGTTTGAAAATGCATTGAAAATGCATCCCAACTTTTCACACATTCAGCTGGGATGGAGAACAGAATGCTCCCAAATCCATCTGAAAAGGTGGATTCAGTTTGAAGTATGGAAAAGATTGAATTGATTAAAATCGAGAGAACGCGAGGGGAGAGAGCTCGAGAGAGAAATAGAAGGGAGGTAAAAGAGACTAGACTAGGAGATGTAGGAGGAGAGACTCAAAGAGAGAGAATGAGAGAGAGAAAAGGATAGCGGGAGGGGGGGGG
>BQKZ01007352.1:11260-27237 GCA_036244855.1 Temnopleurus reevesii | reverse complement strand
GTATATATTTTAGTGAAATGATTTCCTTTACTATTTCACATTAAATTCCTTTTGACAGAAATATATACAAGAGACCTGTATTCTACTCATGGATGTCAAGAAGCTATATCCCCCCTACTGTAAGAAAGAGTTGAACAAGGTCGATTGGCTAAATACATAAAACAGCCAAATGGACGGCAGAACGAGTACTAGAAATTAGCTTATTTGGCAAGCCATAACTCAACAATGCAATGTTCAATTTCATTGATTTTTTTCACCATTGTATTCCTCTCATCAAGAGCTTTAATTTGATATATAATTTGACCACATTTGAAAAAAAAATTTTTTTGGTGTAACATAGCTACAGTATGGCTCCTAAGTTATGACTTCTGCAATCTTCTTTGATGGGAACAATTACCATGATCACTCATTTTGGCACAAGGTATTTTCATATCCCATGATAAACCAGGGAGTTGGGATTTTGGTGCGGCTGATCGGGCATCGATACTAGCTCAAGATCAGAGCGGCTAGCGGCGAGGTTCCGCCCACCATGCCAGGCCAAGTCTCATGTCATGCACCTGAGCCTCGGCCCTCCGATTCAGCCACGTCGATTGAATTCTATTTTCTAATCCAAATAACGGCTAAAGAAAATATGTCTTCATTTATCGAAATAATCTCACTAATCTATCATACATTAGGAAGTCTTACCTAAAATAATAGAGACGTCACGTTACCCCACTCAAAAAGAATCAAACTTGAGACTCGTCTCGGCACTCGGCAAGACCCGGTTCCGAGGTGCGTGCAAATTGCTGATGAGGGGCGGGTCAAGGACTGCGCATGCGCTAAGCAAGTTAGTACGATTCGGGGAAATCCCCTATTTCTTCGGGTAGGGGTGTTCAGAGTGGGGTTATCGTCGACCAAAATTTGTTCAAATCCCTTATAGCGACAGAGGGGTGGCCTTAATTTTCCCTCTTTTTTACATCGATGTTACAAAATCAGATCCCATTCCTTCTGGCGGAGTAAGAAAAAAAAAAGTCTCCAGCCGTGGTCTAAAGGAAATGGGTGCATAGGCCTATGTCCTACAAAAAAGTATATATAGTTTAAGGAAAACAACAGCGACAATGAATCATACCTTATTAACAAGTAACGTAATTGAATTAATACAAAAATGAAAGTTGTATGTGTAGGTAAACAAAAAAAATATTGTCTCTTTCTCCACCAATTGGCAGTGCAAAAGCAGAAATATGCTGTCATAAGGCTGCCTATTTATCACTTGAAAAGAAAAAGAAATGACGATAGAGATTTAATCTTAAATTGCAACATCTAAACCAAATATTACCTATAATGTAATGAGAGCAAGCATGATAACAAAAGCCATGCGTATTTTTTCTCATGAGAGAATATTTGGATCACATTTTTGGGTGATTCACGTTCTAATTTCTACCCTGGCTCGTATTCTGAAAGTTTGAAATAGCGCCGGTAATTTTGTCAGCACCACCTACTACCCTTACAGTTTTACGTGTTTTATAAACTCCTCAAAAAAAGGTTTGGAAATCTAAGTTTACGGACACATAGCATAAATATGGGAAATATATATCCATATCGAGTCATATCACTGATGAGAGTGTTTTATTATCTAAAGAATGACACCTCATTTGTTTCTAGAGGTTATTTCACAGCTAAATAATTCCCTTTAAAGTACAATAAGTATGGACGCAAAAGCTGCAAATCAGTAATTGATCTACCGTATTGTAGTCACGTTGTTAAACTATGGATTCAATTGGATACAAGCCTGTAAATGGATAGATCGATGAATAAAATAACGAATATTCAATGCTAATCAACTTATAAACATGGTAAAGATGTTTATTATATACAATGACCGGTAACAATCTAAAAATTTCACCAGAAAAAAAAACTAATTTATTCATTATTTTACTCTTTATAAAATCGGGGTGTTTTTTCCTACTCTTGCATCAATTTTATCCATTCAAAACCACATTTTAATGGTCACTTTACAGTAAGTCAATTACAAATTTTGCAGGTTTTACTCTCATACCTTTGTTATTTTCATAGGGAATTGCTTAGCCGTGAAATAGCATCTGTAAATAAATGAAACGTCATTCTTTCGGTAATAAAACACTCTTTTCAGTGATATTGCCCGATATGGATATAAATTTCCCATGTTCTTGCTATGTCTTCGTAAACTTAGATTTCTACATTTTTTGAGGAGTTTATATTCACTTCGCGCTTTGTTATCCATATGTTAATTTCTTTGTTATTACCAATTTAGATTTAATGTGTTTTATAACAGGTTATGAAATATATAAGATCACGGTACAATAATTTAGAACATTAAAATGTATTTCTTCGTGTTTTATATAAAGTGTATGAAAAGAACAAATAATTTGATTACTGCTGAATTAAAGCATTTGCCTTTTAGATTTATGAAATAAAAGGGAATAAAGAGAGTAATTGCAACAGTTATATTTCTATCGAAATTAGAAAAAGAAAATTGACGTTTAAAGAGCGAAATATAACTGAAACTATTTTTAAAAAAGGACGTTTGAATAGTGATACGTAATTATCTAAGAATTATTGCTTTGTTTAATAAAATTGTGAAATGGACTCTTTTTGACTGAATTCATTGCACTGTTTTATATCTTACTTGTCGTGCATCATCAATGCTTGTTTTATTAACCCATTGACTATGGAATTCTGTAATACCCATAAACTTTGTGTAGGGATTCCCGGTTCCAGTAGTCAAAGGGTTAAAATCCAACATTTCCCTGAAAGGACATTTTGTAATACAGTAGCAGGAGTAAAAAATTAATTAAGAATATGAGCAACATGTTCATTTCAATTCAATTGTGGTTTTATTTTTAAATCACATATGACAATTTAGTCAAAAGACCAAATCTGTCACATTTACAATCTATGAATAGAAAACTTGAAATAATTAAAGTTATGTACATCTGAAACTGTAAACCGTCATACACAGATTGATATCATTAACAAGAAACGAACAACGGTATATAATCGTTATGTATTTTTTTGTTTTTATATCATCAATGATATAAATCTTTGCATGACGGTTTGAAGTTTTCGCTGTAACTAATTTTTGATGTTTTAAGTTTGCACATAAATTCTAGATATGACAGTTTAGAACTTTTGACTAATTGTCATGTGATTTCAATAGTATATACAACCACAATCGAATTGAATTTAAAATGTTGTGCATAATTAAAGTACACGATTCACGAAGGAAATGCTGCTTTTATTTGCAGACCAATTGTACCCTGGGAATACTTTTTATATGACAAACTTTCAAATTTAAGTCCATTTACTTTAGGAATTACTATAAGTCCAACCCATTGTTTCCTATATACCTCGATACAGTCTCTGAAAGTTAAATTTAAAAAGTCTTCCCGACATATCAACAAGTAGTGTATTCTAACAGTATTGCAAGTAATTTAGTTCAGATGATGACCAGATTATATAATGCCATGCACGTAAGACCCCGGTCACATAGGGCCCCGGAAGCAACACGACTCAACACGACTCTTGGTCAATTCACAGATAACTGTCTCCGAACAAAGAGTCGTGTTGAATCGTGTTGCTTCCGGGGTCCTATGTGACAGGGGCTTAACGATGTTCGTCGGCGAGACACGTTCACAGTTTTAAATTTACTAGCACATTAGAACGAGATGTTTTCATTTGCATACAGGGGCGTAATAATAATGCCATTTGTATAGCGCCTAATCCACTCTGTGGAGTGCTCAAGGCGCATTAAGTTTTGACAAGTTTAATGACAAATGGGTAGAACAGCTTTTTATGTCTTCAGGTATAGGTTAGAAACCTGAAGTCATACAAAAGCAGTATTACTCAATTAGGATGCAGATACAAGTGAAAAGAAAACAGTTAAAAAGTAGTAAAAGCTAGAGAGCTCTGTGGGAGGTCGACCAGCTAGCGCACACTAGTGCAATTAAAAGAAAACAGAGAGACGATTGATTACTGGATTTTGTTTCCCTTTAATATTTGCATTTAGCTGTTAATTAATATCCTTTTTTTCCCCATAGCCAATGCGCATGAATTATGTTGACAAGCGGAAATGTATATAGGCCCTTCTCGACCGCTTCGCTCTCTCACTCGTTTTCCTCAATCAGGGGCGGGGCAAGATCCAATGTTTGTCCCACTGCCCTGCTTCAATATGTGCCACTAATTGATGACAAAACTAGGCCTATTTGTAGCTCACTGAATTGTATAATTAATTTATAACTAATAATTGTATAATTAATCATTTCAACTAAAAATCATTCATAATTTCATACCAACCAAACTTTGGCTAGTCCGTATAAAAAGAATTGACAGTGCAACCTGCTTGTTTTGTAAAAATGATGATGAAAATTTAGAACACCTCTTTGTTTCATGTAATATGATTGAACGATTTTGGTTACAGGTGAACAGAGCTTTTCCTAATATCAGTCTGCTCCCCATCTTATGTGCTAAAAATATTTTGTTTGGAATATCCAAAAGTATAAATGCACAAAATATGTACACTATGAATTTCTTGATTTTGTTAGCAAAATATTATATTTTCAGGTGTAGAAACAGTGAAACCATGCCCAACATTCGTCATTTTATTAATTATGTTATGCAGTTTAAAGCATGTGAAGAGTTAATTGCGAAAAGACGGAACAAATTGGAATGCCACTGACAACAAACAAATGGAGATTGATTTCACAAATGGTAGAAAATAATCAATTGTGAAGCAAACGTTTAAAGACCGGAGCTTGAGGAAAATCAACCAGGCTTCAATCGAGGGCTTGATATACATGTAGCATAAATACAGATAACTGAATGTCAAATTCTCTCTCGTTACCATCATAAAAAGCACTAAACATTATTTGTCCGCCCCTTCCCAATGCAGGGGGTGGAAATGTGATCATAATGGTGATGACGACATGCTGTGTGCGTTGCCTCGTTTCACTTCATTGATTNCAAAATTTGGCGATAAAAATATTCGCTTTTACCAAAACTATACTTGGGCTTTAACTAAGGAAATAGAGAATATAGGCCTATAAGGGTAAGGGCGGGTCACGTCAGGATTGGATTTCGGAGGCCTTTCTTGGGGAATATTTTCACAAATTACAGCAACCAGTGACAGGCATGCATCGGGAGGGGGCGATTTTTTTTTTTGCTTGTGAGCCCATTTCAGCCCACCAGGGGGCTCATTTGAGGTGGTGACCTTTGGGGGGGGGGGGGGGCATTGACAGCATAGTCCTCCCCACTTCGAGGAGCTGACGCTTCGGAAGCGTCAGCTCCTCGAAGTGGGGAGGACTATGCTGTCATGACATTCTTTAGACTTTGTGGAGGTTTTGGGCGAATGAACTGGCTTAATTGGCCCTCATCCAATATTTTGGACGCTGATGTGCCGCTGCCGTATATACCCCCACCCGAGGAGAGCAATACGCGTGCATGTCCTGCAAAAAATAATTAACAAGTAACGTAATTGAATTAATACAAAAATAAAAGTTATATGTGTAGATAAACACAGAAAACCATTCTCTCTATCTCCACCAATTGGCAGTGCAAAAGCAGAAATATGCTGTCATAAGGCTGCCTATTTATCACTTGAAAAGAAAAAGAAATGACGATAGAGATTTAATCTTAAATTGCAACATCTAAACCAAATATTACCTATAATGTAATGAGAGCAAGCATGATAACAAAAGCCATGCGTATTTTTTCTCATGAGAGAATATTTGGATCACATTTTTGGGTGATTCACGTTCTAATTTCTACCCTGGCTCGTATTCTGAAAGTTTGAAATAGCGCCGGTAATTTTGTCAGCACCACCTACTACCCTTACAGTTTTACGTGTTTTATAAACTCCTCAAAAAAAGGTTTGGAAATCTAAGTTTACGGACACATAGCATAAATATGGGAAATATATATCCATATCGAGTCATATCACTGATGAGAGTGTTTTATTATCTAAAGAATGACACCTCATTTGTTTCTAGAGGTTATTTCACAGCTAAATAATTCCCTTTAAAGTACAATAAGTATGGACGCAAAAGCTGCAAATCAGTAATTGATCTACCGTATTGTAGTCACGTTGTTAAACTATGGATTCAATTGGATACAAGCCTGTAAATGGATAGATCGATGAATAAAATAACGAATATTCAATGCTAATCAACTTATAAACATGGTAAAGATGTTTATTATATACAATGACCGGTAACAATCTAAAAATTTCACCAGAAAAAAAAACTAATTTATTCATTATTTTACTCTTTATAAAATCGGGGTGTTTTTTCCTACTCTTGCATCAATTTTATCCATTCAAAACCACATTTTAATGGTCACTTTACAGTAAGTCAATTACAAATTTTGCAGGTTTTACTCTCATACCTTTGTTATTTTCATAGGGAATTGCTTAGCCGTGAAATAGCATCTGTAAATAAATGAAACGTCATTCTTTCGGTAATAAAACACTCTTTTCAGTGATATTGCCCGATATGGATATAAATTTCCCATGTTCTTGCTATGTCTTCGTAAACTTAGATTTCTACATTTTTTGAGGAGTTTATATTCACTTCGCGCTTTGTTATCCATATGTTAATTTCTTTGTTATTACCAATTTAGATTTAATGTGTTTTATAACAGGTTATGAAATATATAANCGTTTCACTTCATTGATTTACACAGTTTACTTATGTACCTGACAAAAATAGATCCTATATCGATGCATAAAATCGCCTATAAGTTGTCAAGAACCTGTATCCAGTTAAAAATTATAAATGATGCGCTTAGATAACTAATGAAAGATAGACCTGGGTATAGTTTTATGCACATCCTATCAATTATATTGAATAAATCAGGCCGAAAACACCTAATAGTGCGATCACTTTTCAACAGAATTTGCCGGTATCGCTGATTTATTCACCTATCAGCACTACCATCTGACCATTGTTCATTGAATCTGCGCCTCCTAGAAATTCTATTCATTCCCCGTAAACGCGCTATTCATTACGATCGCTTCATTATTTACTTTACATTTTTGACAGATTATCTTGCTCTGTCATTTCTGCCCTGAATAAATTACGACGGCTCGTTTCAAAAGTGAAAATCAAATTTACAATTTAAATCACGTTTTAAGGAATTTTATTTGACGGAGTAACATAAATGTTAATCATACAAACTCTTTATCTATCTGAGCTCATCCTTGTTCAATTTTCAGACATATACGAGCTTTAATTTTTGTGTTCTTGGCGATTTTTTGTATCAATGTAGGGAATATTTTCGTCATATACATAAGTAAACTGTGTAAATCACTGAAGTGAATCAAGACAGCGGCACACAGCATGTCGTCATCAAGTTTTTCCTCCCCCGCAAATATATTGATCCCGGCCGTGCTTGGGAGGGGGTGAACAACAAGTTTTAACATAAATTTGTGCAATAGCGAAGTGAAATCTAATTTTCAATCATCTGTACCTGTATTCTCTGTCAACGTAGTTCTCGATTGACGCATAATGTAGGCATGTGCGAATTCGGTCAAGCTGGGATCTTTAACAAGTAAGCGGAATATGTAATCGTTGATGTCTTTTTTTTCAATAATTTTCATTGTTGTTTGTTAGTATTTAAAAAACGATCCAATTGGTGTGTTTTTTAAATTGTTATTTTATGTGTTATATTATGTTTGATTATTTCTATGTTACTTAAACTATGTTTTGTATATTTGGATTAATAAAACATGAATTACAAAAAAAAAATAATTAATTTATATAACCGCTCTAATATACCTTTGGAAAAAAATCACAAAATCATCAAGTGGATATAACTATCAAGGTCATCAGGGCCCCGTAACATAAAGGTTTGTGATTAATTGCTAATCTGATAGCGATTGATATCAATCGCAAGTCTATGGCAAATCATGTACTAACGTTTTCAATTGATCGTAAAATCAAATAGCGATTAATCGCAAACCTTTATGTTACGGTGCCCAGAACTATTCCTTGAAAGAAAAGTTTCTCAAGCGTCTCAAGTCGTTGAATGAATTCTCCCAAGAAGTGGAGGGCAGGGGAGGAAAAGGGGGGATCAAAATTTGTATCGACTTGTTATGCATGTATAAAAGAGTGTCAGAAGACATAACGCATGGGATTATGACAATCATAAAAATCATAAGTACACGATTATATATAATTGCGTTATGGACGAATTTACCTTGATTAAACGAGATTATTTCTATTCTAAAGAAACGAAGGAACCAGAATCCGACGGGAATTTATTCAGAAGACGCGTCTAGGAAAATTAAATTGTTTTAACGTAGTATTGATATAAAACTTGATAGTTATTTCCGCTACTCTGATTTGACAATTGAAATTTCGACGCATCGAAAAAATTAATACGATTATTTTGCCTTTAAGATGATATTGAGAAAACTTACTATTGCTAGAACGGTATGAAAGTCATTGAAGCATACAGTTGGGGTTATCGTCATGATAACTAGTCTCTTAACTGCCTAAAGAGGTTTATATTCCTTATTCTTTTCTATCGTGTGTTTTATTCAACAACAAAAAATGAAGAAGAATAACCTTAATGAAGATAAATAAACTCTTTTACAAGGTCTGACAAGTGAAGAAATAAAGTTGTCTTAATACCGTAATTGAATAACATTTGAGATGTTTCAGATTCATGATTCAAGACGTGGACTTTTACCCCTCTGGAGAAATTTCCCTACTTAGATAGGGTAAACGCAGCCTCACTACAAGTTATCAAACACAGTTATCAAATAATTATTTCAACGCCACACCATTACAGGTGGAACAGCACACCTTTAAAGATGCATACACAATTAATGCAACACAAGGAGCAGCTTTTTTTTTTTAATACTAGACATTAATAGTGTGTATTATGTCAAAAAAAAAATGAAAAATTAAAGGCGTTTTCTAACCGACCAACGCTATTTTTCAAGAATTACATTCGAAGACATCCAACATTATTGTTAGCCCTTCCTCTGCTGGTACAACAAACCTGATGAAAAAGTCTCAATAATGGTGCAAAATAAGGTTTGCATTCGATAAAAGTTCATCCGTGCAGTTAGTTACCATAGAAACGACAAGATATAACGATATATAATGCTGATGTTGTCAGCCGTAATATACAGCCAATTTAACTTTCCTCGTACACCTTTTTTACGACACCCATAATAGTCAGAAGTAATAATATGTGCCAAATCAAAATATAAGTCGGCCCGGGAAGATATGTATCTTTACAATAAGCATAATTTGTTGTTATATTATAGGCCTGTTAAAGTTTCATTCCGTGTTGTTTGTTATATATTTAAAGAGAAACTTGTTTTTAGAATACACAATAATTGCAAGGGTGGATTCAAGATAATATTATTAGTAGATTGTAAATGAAAGTGATCAAAATATCCAACCCTATGTGCGTTTTCTAATTTATCTATATTTTACCATCGAACGAATAACGTCTTGGAAAATGGAGGAGTTTAGAAAAGCGAAAACTCATTTCTGCACTGTCACAATTTGTGCATAGCAGATGATCATCTATTTCAATATATTTCTGTACCTTATTCATTGGGTGACTTCATGTACGGTGTTCGGTGTTGGTCTTGGTGTTGAGAGAGCAAAACGGTCCGTAAACCGAGCTCCAACACCGTTGTCAGTTTACAGAAGTGACACAGTAATAGCCGGAAATACGTCAGAATCTTGCGACAGACTTCAAGTTTGGTGTTGAGGCTGGTGTTGGTTTTGCTGCAACACCAACACCAGCGTTCAACGCCGTACTTGAAGTCACCCATTGTGATCTGTACTGTATTCAGATTGTATATCAACATCAGGCTATACATGCGCGCATCGTTGATTTTTTTTTGGGGGGGAGGGGGGCTTTGGGGTCTCTTCAGTCCAAAATGGACAATANTTGCCCAATAAACCTATTGTACAAGTTTGATGAAAATTGGTCAAGGGGTTTTTCGATTTAGAGAAATTCTAAATTGTTGACGCCGTCGACGTCGGAAAAAGCGGCGCCTATGTCTCGATTCTGCTACGCAGGCGAGGCAAAAAATGATGCAATTTTCCACCTTGCACCATTGAGAGTACACTTTGGTGTAATACAGCCCCATCGCCTCAGTGCACAATGTTGTGCAAATTATAAACACTTTGGCTGTGGCATTCAAAATCGAGACACGAGGGATTGATGTACTCCAAGTCAAAAACTCAACCAACTGAACTAGCTAGTCGGAGCAGCTTTTGACCAATGGATGGATTCGTAAGATATCGAACGTGTAGACTCCGTTAACGGTGGAAACGCATTTCCTGTTTCCTCCATAAATGAGACGGCCCTACTCAGTGAATATAAGTCAATGTATACGCTTGAGGTCTGATGTCCCAAGTCCATCGGTCAATAAGAATGGTTGTACAGCTCAGTCGGCGGAGCGTCTGGCTTGTTATGATGTAATCCCAGTTTCATTGCGCGGGATTTAGAAAACAAATGGTTAAATAATGTACCTCTGTTAGAAAGTTCTCACCAAAGTTCTCACCAAAGTTGCAATACTGAGCCCTGAAAGGTGTTCCCTGTGTTGCATTTGTTTACACTTTGAAGTTATGAGAATTGCATCTCTGTGTAAATCTAGTTACAAGTGGTAAATCTATAAGTTACTAAAGACACACCCTTCTGTTTATGGTGAATTCAAAGTGAGCGTGTTTTTAGAAACTCAGAAACTTAATTCTGTGTTTGAGGATTGATGGTGCAAAATGCCATCACAATGGATTATGATTGGCTGCTTACTGCCTTACCATCCTGAATATTATTGGGTTTTCGAATTTTCGTGGAAGCTTGTGCATTAAATGACAAGTGCGCAACTGATGTGCGCATATTAGATGCGCACTCGTTTTCTACCCTCCACATGCAAGCCTCCGTCAATCAATAAAAGTAATTAAAAAAAAGCATTACAATTGCTATGTCATGTGTCTAAGATAGGTCTGGTACCCTCATTAAATGCTCGCGCATGCGCATATGAATTATACAGATTGTTTTTTCTGATTCATTTGTGTGTGTGTGTGTGTGTGTGTGTGTGTGTATGTGTGTGTGTGCGTGTGTGTGTGTGTGATATTGTTACATTTTCTTGATATTTAGTGTTTCGTTAGAATTATTTTTTAAGACGACAAGCATGTTCAGGGGAGATTGTATTGATTTCATCATTTTGCTTGACTGGCTCTGCCTACTTCAAAATCAAGCAGAGCAAGATCGATCGATAATTTTCCGTAAGTTCATTGTCGTCTGCGCAAGCTGAAAGACGCGCTATCGTTCGATATATATTAGAAACATTCACATTCAACACGTTTTTATTCCCTTGATAAATAGATATCGAGGGCGCGGTAACGTTATGGAAACATTTACTGACTTGCAAAGCGTCGTTACATTTCCTAGAAATATATTTATCGTCAGGAATCCTCTTTTTCGTTTTTAGTTGCTTGACGGCGACTGTCCGACCGATATCTAATACGATCATGAATTCTACTGAAGATGTGAAAACATTAATCGATTCCATGTTGAAAACCATCCATTCGTGACTGAAATAGGCGAGTTTGAAAACGGAAGCAATCTAAATCTCATTATTTTATGATGGTTGGAGATGTGCAGAGTACTTTTGCACCGTTTCATTTTTACTCATGTTCCATGTCAGCGCCAGCCGGGGTGACGAGATATTTTCTTCAAGAAATCAGCCGAAGGTGTAGAAAATTTTAAACATGTCTCATGATTCTGGATTTTGAATGAACCAAGTCGGTCAAGGAAATTCAACCCATTAACTACTGAATTCCGTAGTTCCTATATACGGTTTGCAGAAAATACCCGGTTCCAGATGAGAGTTGGTTAATACGGACATTTGATTATTCTAAACTAATTGGCGTCAGTGAGAGGATTCATCATGAACACAACCGAGATTGTAAGCTTGGCGATCAACATGGCCATCATGGTCCTTGGGTTACCTGGCAACGCGCTCATCATCGCCGTCTACAGTCGAAAGAAGACCAAGAAGAGCACGGATACCTTGATCCTGTCCCAAGCCATCCTCGACTTCATGGGCGGAATCGTAGCCTTCGTCGACATCATGCGGACGTTGGTGGACCCTGTCAAGAGTGATGTCCTCTGTAAATTCACCATCTACAGCCTCCGTATCGTGGCGTACTCTGCTCTATACCTAACCTCCGCCATAGCTGTTGATAGGTGTGTCCTGATCAAGAGGCCGTTCGACCGCCGGACCTCCCCAAGGAAAGCTTTCATCGGGGTGGTGTTCTCAGTGCTTTTCGCGGGCATCTCGCAGTCGTATAATTTCGTTTACGTTGAGCTGGCAGATGTTGGTATCTGCGTTAGGCGCGGAGTGCCGGTGACGATTGAAAGGGCTGTCTCGATTCTTACGACTGCGTCGTTCGTGACGACGCTTCTGCTGGCTGCTGTCTGTTACTCCTTGATCTATGCGTCGATTCGCTCGCAAGCTCGTGTTCGGGCAGCACTTGTAGCAGCGCCGCAGTCAACCATGTCAACAACTGGCAACATGGGCACTTCAGGTCATGATTCGACACAGAATGATCCTAATGTCGCACACCAATTCATACAGGATGGTGGCCTTGGTGCTACAGAAGAAGCTCCAACGGAGAGCTTAGATGTCTCTGATGTCCACCACACAAATACTCAAGGTCCAATGCCTGAAAGTATACGTAATGCCATCATCCCACCCACATCCGCGATACAAACGCAAGAACGCGCGGTTGCTGCTTCAGATGTCCCTCAGGCAAAGAATCACCATCCTCCGTTTAAAGCTCCTGCTTCAACACCACGAGGAGACCACAAGACTACCCAGATGCTTCTCTTTACCACCATCATCCTCATCTTCCTCTGGCTCCCTTCCACTGTTCTTAATCATGTTCCCGGTGATGTCCTCACGATGTTCCGGACACAGTCTGCCTCCAACAGGGCCCTCGCCTACTCCTGCTTTGCCATCAGAAGCCTGAACCATATCATCATTGTGTACGTGTATCTCATCGTCAACAAGCGCTTTCGTGAAGACTGTCGGCAACTTCTGAAACAAATATGGCGGAAATAGTAAAAGGAAGGTACAAACCTGCTTATTTAGAGACTAATTTGAGAAAGACAAGTATGTAAAGGTGATGTATCGGGTGTTCCTTTTGCAATGTCTCAGCACTCAAGTAGCTTTAACTATGATATTAACAGGATGGGTATATGGTTTGCACGCACAAATTATTAAAAGAGCAAACTTCAGCTCAAGAGGAGTTCTTACAAATTGATATTTGCAGCGTGCCTCTTGTATAGCTGAGTTAAAGATTAGGTTTAGCACCTGCTAAAAGCTGGTTTCACCCCAAATAATAGTTCGGGTGTAAAATCAGCTCTTGTAAACTGCTTTCACAAGTTGATGTTGCAGTATATTGGACACAGGAAGAAATCCAAGAAGCAAGAAGCCCTTCAGATCTGGGTTATTTTTTTTTTTGCCAGTTCAAAAGTTTTAGTGATGATGCTGAACTTTAAAATAGCTCCAAGGTTGATAAAAATTGAAGTGTATGTATGTTGAGGAAACAAACTTCACCATAGAAAAATCCGTCTAAATCCGACATGATACCAGGATTTTGAAAAATGTAAACCAAAATGTTCGGTTTGTCCTCATAATTTGAGACTGTACAAACTAAGAAAAAGGATGCACAGAGGTTAAACCTTCGCGAAAATGTGCAATATCCGGGGGTGCAATCTGCTCAAAACCTGCCATAGCTGAAATATTGCACACTTTATATGTACATGTACATGCTCAGCACAAAAAGGTATAAATGTGCAAACTATTTCTAACATGTACAACATTGTACCTCTTGACAGTCTCAAGCGAACAATGTGTCCTTGTATGTTTTCTATGTGTGTATAATTTTGAGTTTCTTGTTTTATGCTATCCCACGCTTTTCTTTGTAAATCGTCAACGTTTTTACGAACCAGCCTGTAACTACGGGGTCGATGCTTGACCACATTGAAACCCCGACATAGCGACAAGTACAATGTCATACCACTTGACTTCATGTTACTTCAATTAGCATTTATTTCAATTGAATTGCTCCGACTGGTTCGTACAACCATCCCTCGCTAGTATGCCGGTTCGTAAAATCGGTAACGAAATAATTCATGTGGATTGTAACAATTCAGAGTGCCAAGATGTGCCAGTATATTATTATTGCCTTACGTTAGTCGTCGTTCTCTCGTCACTCGGTCATTTAAACGAATGACTATTCCTGCCAGATATGCATTCACATTCAGGTATGCATTAACTAATACCACCGCCATCAAGATCACATTCAGTGCCCCAGTGTCACTACTACCACAATCACCAACTTCCATCACACCACATCCACCAAAAATATCATTAACTTCCACCACCACGGCCACTACTACCACCCCATTCACCAACGTCCATCATCAGTACCACCATCCCCATGCACCACCAACTCCACCACCACTGCCATAACCAACACGCCGCCACTTCGACCGCATACACCAACACTACTCTCGCTGCCACTACCACATCCACCATCACCACCACCTCCACTACCATCCCTAAACCACGTCCACCGCCACCACCACAGCACTACGAACAAAATGTTTTCATCATTTAAACAGGGATTCGATACGGTATTGGAATTGGACATCTCCCTGAACCAGATGGTTGTGAAGCAACACAACCGGGTGTATGAATAAAAACGTTACACATTTGATTTGTAATGTCTGTGAAACTCTTATTTTGGCACAAGAAATAAGTTTTAGCATGCAAGGGTCTATTAGCGTAATACACATAAAGATTGAATTAATAAGTACACCTGCACCCATGTATTTGTCGACATTTTTTTTTTTTGCGGATGAAGGATCTAAAAAAGCGAGGTATTGAAACAAAATAAATAATAAACTGTTTGCAGAGAATTGCATGATATACGTAATATCACGAGACCAAAAGTTGCCAATTCGCATGAAAAATCAATGTTGAGTGATATCATTGAAGTATTCATAACTTTCTTGTTTTTATTCCAATTCGCTTCGAACTTTTTTAAATTTCTTCTTCTGATTATTAAATACAAACGCAATACAGGACATGAAATGCAATCGCAATTATACTCTTGGGTAAACACGAACCTTGGCAAAATAATATTGATATACATCATTGTCTGTAATATATGTTTATTGGAGGTTTTCGTGTAATTGCATGATAAATGTCATGTTTACATATTTGTTATCTTGACATTACAGTGCTCACGCATACATAGTCGTGCGACATGAGGTCCTATAAATAACAAGCCGTTTGCAAAACTGCCGTTTGCCGTTTGCAAAACTATTTGTTGATAAAATAAATGTGACTCTTTCATATTCCACTTTTGTTTTTATATGGAGACCTTCACATCCAATTGCTAATGGATGAGTATTCATAACATTCGATGCGGAATATTTTTAAAAGTCACCATTACAAAGGGGGAAAGTAATATCACCTCAATTAACTTCATTGCGATAACTAGACCGCCAGTTTCGCAATGCATGTCATATGCTTGAACCCATTGGTCCGTATTATAGATTACTTACTTAAAGGTCCACTTTTATGACACTATATTTTGACTTGTGGTGATCTATGCTACCCTCACCATCACCTTTGTGAGTGAGAGAGCTCCCAATTGTGTCCTCTATATGTTATGATAATTTTTCTTTATATTTTAGAGAGACATTTTGGGAACGCCCCTAAAAATTCTCTTCATATGCAAAGTACTGTATATGAGGTCATATACAGTACTATGCATATGAAGAGAACCTTTAGGGGGCATTTGTGGAAATCCCTTGGAGGGGAACTTATTTGATTTACAAAAGATATTAAGATGTAATTACACCTGACATGAACATACTTGAAATCATTCTTCATTATGTCTTATGTTAAT
>BQKZ01007351.1:8748-20672 GCA_036244855.1 Temnopleurus reevesii | reverse complement strand
ATGAATGGGGAAAAGAAAAAAAGGGCACCTAAATCTCCAAGGCAAATGAGCCTTTTTGTGGAGGGCATCAAGGCCAGAGTATAGGGCATCCAAGGCCATGGCCTCCATGGCCTTCGATTAATTTAAGCCCTGTACACAAATATGTTCAAAAATGTTGGCATGAAATAAAAATAGAGATTGTACATGTAGGCTTCAAATATACTTTAAAGAACTATCAAATCACAAAGGAATAACAGAAACATTGCAATATGATCTACGGAACGATAGCATCGTTGAAAGTAGGAAAATGGCGAGAATTGTCAACAAAATGTGTCATATTAATTTGTAAACTCACTCCCGTTTGCACTAGAATTATTCTAAATAGGCTTCCATCAAAGATCAAAGATTTAGAGTAGCTTGACGGCAACATATCAAGGAATCAAAAGGTATGACTTTTTAACAACAATTTTGATAATTTATTTTCAAAAATTGGCAGCATCCAGAGCAGTGTCGCAAGACCCGTGTTCTCCAACGAACGGAAGCAAATCTTTTGGCGATATTTCGATTATTTCTTCCCCACTTCTCATGAAAATTACCTCTTCACGATCGATGGTGATATAAAATTTTAATATCTCATCACTTTTTGGAAGAATATGATGTCAAAATTAATATGATGCATGAATCAAAATGGCAACACTATACATTTGTTGAAACACCTGTAATATTAAATCTTGTTAAAAAAAATTATGCTCACCTTAATCATTCTTAAGATCAAATCAACAAAGAATAATTATGCTTTTCATCATTAATTACCGATTTAAGCACTTAAATATAAATTTCTATACTAAAAAGTTGCAATAGAAAACACCTTTCAAGTTTAAATTCATGTCTTTTTGTGATTAACAAAACTGTCCTGACTTGAAGTTGAACTGAAATTCTTCCGACATGTCCGAGTCTGAGAAACTTACCAATGAAAAATATTAAAAATACCATAACAATTGTCCTTAAGAACACACTCTCAGTCTGAGCAGACATGAAGTTTATGTGACGCCAACAGCTTCCCATAATGTCGTTAATCATTTAGTAACTGTCAGACTAAATCCAAACTTCCAAATCCAAGCCAAACGTCATATCGCTCAGTGCGGAGAGTCGAGGGGTCGAGTAGAGCGAAGTAACTCCGCCGCTGCTGGCCGCCCAGACATCAACACGTAACCGCAGGCTCCGTGGAGTTCCGCTGGATTAGTGTCGTATTTAAGCCGACATTGTCAAATACCAATGATCCAATTTCGTCGCATTCAAATCCCAATAGCCTCTAAATTGTTTTGTTCATATTCTCTTCTTTTCTTGAAGTCGATTTTATTGTCAATTAAAATATCTTGACTAAGAAGCATTTCGACTCGTCTTTCCCTTCCGTGTGGCTGTGTCCTGCGAGTGACGTAACGAACTTTTCGCCAATATGTCACGTGACGTGTGTGACGCATCATATTTGTGTTGCAAAAATGGACCCCCCCCCCCCCCCCCCCCTCAGTCCTAGGGGTGGAGGGTTCTTTGGAAAACCAGTCTCTGAGCAGGCCAAATCATGTGCCAAATTAAGTCAGAAAACAAGTAACGTTGGTTTTTACAATTTTCACGACGACCTTATCTCTCATTGGAGAAGAAGGGGTGCTCTTTCATTACAAGGAGAACTTTACCTTGACACTGATGCATGTGTTGTCAGTCAATGAAGAAAGATAAAAAGATGAACAAATTGCGAAACTTTGAGCAGAATCGGATAATCCGTTCAAAAATTATAAAACATGTATTTATAAAAATTTGCATTTCTAGGCTGGGTATCCTTGAATTGGCAACTTTGGCATATTATGTAATGTCACATACATGGTGAGAACTCCTCTTAAAGAAGAACGAAACCCTGCATTTTATATTCTCTCAGTAGATGGAGAAAAATAAAATGAACCAACTGTGAAAATTTGAGCATAATCCGACGATCCATTCAAAAGTTATGAATTTACAAAGTTATAGTGAATGTCATGGGAATCCTCGAGTCGGCAACGCCGACCAATTATTAGTCGTCTTCGTTCAAATCTGTGACGTTTTTGTGGACAGCTCTCCATTCATTCTGTACACAAAATTTAACAATTTCTTCTTTTTTCAGAAAAGTGGACAAAATTCTCCCTTTTCGATCGTCAGTATTATAAGTCTTGGATAATTCTTCAAGTATTGTTGGAAGAATAATGTTGAATAGTTATGGTATATTCAATCAAATTCCATAATTATAAAAAAATCATGTACAAAATAAATGGAGATTTGTCCGCATATCGTCATAGATTTGTTAAGCGTTGCCAATTCAAGGATCCCCATGACATGGGATAATTGAAACTTTGAAAATTCGTAACTTTTGAACGGACTGTCCAATTAAGCTCAAATTTTCACAGCTTGATCATCATATTTTTCTTCATCGACTGATAGCAAATTAATTCCAGGGTTTCATTCCATTTGTGTATCATAACTTCAATTGAAAAATCGCACCAATCTTTTTAATAATGCTTGCAGATCTGATATGTCCAAATCATTCTTGAAAAAAAAACACGTAACATTTTGTTTACTTTACTACAAAAGGAACTTGAAGAAAATGTAAAATTTTTGTACAAGGATGCATGAATGAAGAGTTATCCATATTGGCAGCCATTGTGTGGCTGTTGCCAACTCAAGGAGCCTATGAGAGGCCAGGGTGCAAATCAAAACTTTTAAAAATTAATAACTCTTGAATGGATTATCCGATTTAATTACTCAAGTTTTCACAATTTGATCATTGCATTTTGTTTTTCAACCACTGACAGTACAATCATGTCTGGGGCTAATTCCCGTTAAAAATGTCTAAATATGCAAAAATCGGGTTGAAATTTTTGTAAGTGGATGCGACCTTTGGTTATATATGCTGCATCTCCTCCTGATCATTATTACGACCGTTCTCTCCCTCATTATGGAAACTGAGCGAAAGTAAAACTGCAATGCAAATTGCAGTTTTCATATTTGATTTGATTTGATTTGATTTGATTTATTTGTCAGTAGCAAACATACATGACTGCATAGCCCATGAAAGCCGACCATGCTTCTTTCCAATGGGGTCCACGACGTTAACATACAAGACTACATAACAATCAAACAAATTAAACTAAGATATGTACTTATCCCTACGTAACTATCCTACACTTATGAATATAATGTGAACACATATAATCATCATCAATTATGAACCTCATTAAACAAACAAATGCTGAATAGCAGAAAACACCAAGATTCAGATAACACAGAAAGAAATATATGAAACATAATCATAAACAACATCGAAAAAACGAAAAAGAAAGGGGTAATCTCAATAAACGTACAGAATGGAGATAAATATGAGAGTTTGTCTAATCAACTAAATTAAGGAGAGGACTAATTTAGAAGATGATGTTTCAACACCTTTTTAAACTGCATAAAGTTCTTGATTGCTCTTATATGATCTGGTAGGGAGTTCCATGATATAATTCCATTATAGTAAAAGCAATTTCCAGTTTGACCTTTTCGTTTAGGAAATACAAAATTAAACCGTCTATTTCTTGTGTTATGCTCATGCAGTACTTGAAGTGCGAGTAAAATTAATTGATAAGTAATGGTTGACATTGGAATAAAAAAATTTATGAACATGGTGTAGGATGAGTTGACCAGATCTGAGATCGGTCCGAAGAAGACCCTTTGTTTGCAATTCACTTTTACCAATATAGGTGGTAGTTGACTTATAAATCTCACAATTTTGTTTTCGGACAATTTTTCATTTAAGTTGGTTTATCAAAATCCGAAAGGGATCGTGATTAAACTCAGGACTCCGTGGCTCGATCAAAGCCAGTGACATCCCCGAGAAAAATGTTAATTCAAAACAGAGCGAGTAAGAAGCATCTGGATGTATGTAGTAACATATTTTCAAGTATATATCTCTATATTTTGGCATACGACACTTCACTTGGCTACTCTCTCCTTCTCAACTAAAAAAATACAAGTTGTCTTTCCCGCGTCAGCCAAGCTCTCGAATGAATTATTCTAACAATATATTTTATCAAAATGCAGTGTAACCAAATTTGAGCGTAGAATATGTAGGAGGGCAGTGGCAGNAAAATTTGAGCGTAGAATATGTAGGAGGGCAGTGGCAGATCCAGGAATTTGAAATGGGGGGGGGGGGGGGCATCGGCGAGGGTGTGGAAGGGGGCATCCTTGTGAAAATTCAATGTGCTGTAATCGCATTTTAAGAGCACTTCCCAAATAAATAAGCCTTTTGCATCATGTCCGAGTGGGGTGGGAATTAAGAGGTATGTCCCCTTCCAGATGTGCTAAAATCGCATTTTAAGAGCACTTTAGGTAAAAAAAAATATAAGGGGTGCGCATCCCTTTCGCACCCACCTGGAATATTCTAAAGAGTATGTATGAAAAAATTATCGGCAAAATTTGGCCTAGTCTGAATTGAAAGGAAGGACAGTGTCGATTTCGATATGGCATCGATTACCCCTCTCATTTCGAAATATGCAAAATCGCAGCTCTGCGAATAAAAAGAAAAAAAACACAAGGGAGACAAATTATAGGGGGAGGGGGCTTGCGTCCCCTGCGCCTCAGCCTGGATCCGCCACTTGAGTGGTCGACAGGGTTACGCTATGCCCCCTCCCCCCCCCCCCCCCCCCAATCCGATTGAGATCACTAAAAAAATGTTAAAGAGCGCCATCTCATGGTGAAGCATGAAATCCAAAATGGCAGCCTCCACAGAACATGTGAAATCCCGTCATCGCATTTGCATTCCCGGTGAGAATTTTCATTTTTTTTTAAAGAATCACATACATTTGTTTGCCTTTATGATTTAAAATCATGATACCTACATACATATCAATTTTGGCTTAAACACTGTTCTTTAAAGGTAGATTTTAATTTTAAAATTGTTAAATGAAGTTGATACTATTAATTACTAGTATACTAGCTGCATTTTTTTGTCATTGCACCACATGTTATGTCTGATTTGTGTTGCAAAGTATAACTTGTCTTATCTCTTAGTCTTAGTCTTAATATTGACTGAGATCTGTGTGAAAGTAATTTTCAGATATGAAAAGTAACGCTCAATAATAAAGAATAAATCATCCTCAATTTGTCTGTACGTATGCCTTGGATTCTGTTTGTAATATTTTTAGTGAAAATATATTAAAATTTATCCCCAATCTCAGCTGAATAGTATTAAATATTAGTACAAGTTAGAAGACACTGTCTGTAAGCATGGCACCATTTTGTATTTCTTTGTTTTTTGTTTTGTTTAAAGAGGTCCAAATGTAGGTGCCATGTTTGTTGCTCTGTACAATGCACATACTAGTGTATGTGGGCGCTAATGCACTTTCGTATCCAGCAGCACTGCCGCTGATGTACACTAGCTATGGATAGCTCCCTGGAATAGTTTTTGACATTTTTTGACATTGTCACTACTCCAGAGAGCTATGGAGTAGGTGCTATACCGTGCGTGTAGCAGAGGGAAATGTGATTTGAAAAGCTCCCCAAATCACGCTTTCCTAATCACCAATCCCAATGCCACNACCGAAATTTGAAAGCGCGCCATCTCTTGGTGATCAGTGAAATCCAAAATGGCAGCCTCCACAGAACATGTGAAATCCCGTCATCGCATTTGCATTCCTGGTGAGAATTTTCATTCTTTTAAAGAATTACATAAAGATATGTGCCCATATGATTCATAACTACATAGGCCTACTGATGAATTTTGGGTTGAATAATGGTATTGAAAGGTAGATTGGAATTGAAATTGATAGTTGCATTTTTGTCATTGCACCACAGTTATGTTGCAAAGTAACACTAACAGTACGATCAGACACCCGGCACAAACACCATCTAGAACTAGTCTTAAAACAACATTTACGCGCAGCTAACACTGCTGATCGCCGACACAAGCGGAGGAAGAACAAGAAGGAGAAGAAGTCAAAACTTGTCTTCGTCAGCATGGCATGGTCTGACTTAGAATTTGACAGATCTTTACTTTGACGGTGAAAAAAGTTTCCAAACATTTTTTGGCGCTAATACACTTTGGTATCCAGCCTAAGTTAGGGTGTATATTTAGGGTTTAGGGTTAAAATTTAGGGTTAGGATTAGGGTTAGGGTTTAGGGTTAGAGACTCTAACCCTAAACCCTAACCCTAATCCTAACCCTAAAACTAACTCTAACTTAGAGTTAGTTTTAGGGTTAGGTTTAGGGTTAGGATTAGGCTTAGGCTTAGAATTAGGGTTAAACTTAAAGATTCGCTGGATACCAAAGTGCATTAGCGCCCAATTTTGTTTTCTACTAAAACTGACTCATTTACCATGTAGCAAAATCTACATTTTAAGAAAAATAGCAATCAATAATGAAGAATACCTCAATTTGTTTGTATGTATTTGGATTCTGTTGGCATGAATTTTGTGAAAATATTTTAGATTTAAACCCCAATTTCAGCTCGACACAAAGAAGAATTGTGTAGAAAAGATAGCATACCTAAAGTGCTAAACACAGGCACTTTTTTAAATTTCCAGTTAAGATCTGTTCAGAAAGCTTTTTGAAAAAATGTAGGTACCGTCAACTTGTTGGGTCCCCTGGATATTCAAATGAGACAAGTTTTATGGCTTTAACTTAGTATAAGATGTGTGTGAAAAAAGCGATGCCAAGATTTCATTGCCATAGACATGATATACATTCCTCTTTGTGTGTAGACAGGTAGTCGCTAAGACAGGTTTGACTGAGAAATAAATATTCTTATATTCTAGGTGAACGTCTTGGCAGTGAAAGTGAATACCACACCGGTCCAGGTACCTACAGAAGTAATGGATATGTCTATGCCAGCCTTGCAGGACATGTGTGCACTAAGACAGAGACTGAAAGTGAGGTGAGATTATAACAACAAAAGAAAACCTTCCAAATTTGGGGGATCCGCAGAAAATTGGTGATGGCTATGTATTACCAAGAAGTGTAGCTAGCCATGATCTACATAGGAATAGATTAGTAATGGTCAGGATGCATAAATTTATGATTGATATAAATCATCACAATAATGAATTTTAAAAAATAAATCATATCTTTTTTAAAGCTCACTAAGAAGAACGGACAAAGAAACTTTAGAAAGTAAACAAGTACCATTCATGCATTTGTGAAAGCTTTGGAGTTTAGACACATAAAAGTGAACAGATGCAACACATATTTTACATTCATTAGCAGAAAAAGAAGACAAAAGGTTTTCTTTTTTCTGGAGGTATAGGAAAGAGTTGAGTGGAAGTGGTTATTTGGTCTTATTTCTTTGTCCATTCTGCTCACTGTGTTTGAGATGCAAAGTATTCTATTAATTCCAAGTCAAACTTTTTGCTTTGTAGACACCCGTGATGACAGTACTTCAGCATGAGATTCAAATCACCGTTCCAAAAGCAAACTCACTCGTAACTTGCAAGGTGAGTAGATTTTGATCATTAGCCTCAGCCACATAGAAGCCCAGAACCAACACGATTGAACACGATTCTGTGTTCAGTTTACAGTTAACTGCCTCCTAATCAAGGTTTGTGCTGAATTGTGTTGCTTCCGGGCTCCTATGTGACTGGGGCCTTTATTGTGCAGCTATCCAGCCACATTTGTTTTTAGAATTAAAATAATGGATTTAGATTATGTTGGTGATGTTGCATATGTTTTAGTTGCATTTCATGTCGATTGGAAGTAATTCGTGGTATGCCTTCGAACCACTTGCCATTAACTCTTTTTGCGTTCACCCGTAAACCCCCTGTGTGTTGCATTATTTAGGTAATGTACATGCTTGTATGGGAACTGTACACAAGCGAATCTGTGCAAAAGTGCGAAGGAAACAGGCCAACCGATGTTCATTGACGCAAAGAAAACGTGGAATGAGCTAATGTTAAAGCTTGCACAACAGCTGTCAAGATTCATGGGGTGTTGTTACAAACTTGCATTCAATTGGAAGTTGCAGATGATCAGCATGCACCAAACAAAAGCTGTGTTTTGTACGCATTTTGTAAAGAGCACAGACTGTGCAAGAAACAAAAATACGCATATCAACTTGCAAATGACTTGCAGTTGGTTTAGAATAGATCGCACGTTTTGAACAACACCCCCAAGAGTGTGATTATATAAATGACATGGTGCGATTTAAGAAAGTGTCATTTTGCTCTTACAGGTTGTCAGCATCACATCAAAGTTCTGCCGTTGTGACATCCTAAGCGTAGAGGGCGTCACGCTAACTGAGACATTCCGAGGAATGATACGCAAGGAAGACATCCGAGCTACGGAGAAAGACAAAGTGGAAGTGTACAATTCTTTCAGGCCAGGGGACATTGTTCTTGCAAGAGTTGTATCCTTTAACCATCTTTGCTGACTGGTGATAGTGACATTATCTTGTATAATGATTACCACCAATGAGAACTGATTGACAAAGAAAGTTTTAAAAACTGGATGAACTAACTATTCATATTCAAAGTAGGCAATTCCTCATTTTACATCATATTGTATCACCAACAATCACTGTGGTAGGAAATTAGTATTTATAGTATGAGTATAAACTGTATATTGAATGACGCCAAAGCAAGATCATTTTATATAAAGAATTCAAATTTATTGGAAATAATATGGAGAACATTTGATACCTTGTTGATCAAATTAAAATGAATTTTATTACAATTAACTTTTCCTATGTTGAGCTTGTATAAGTCAAAGGTCTTGTCAAGTCCTTTTCTTCAATTTTCTTGTCATGTCCTTTTCTCTTTATTATCTATTGTTCTTACCCCTCAAAAAGTCAACACATTCAACCTAGGCAAAGTTAATTGTATTTATCAGCACTGACTTTGTTTTGTAATTGTATCCATGATAAAATATTTCTCCCTTGACACACAATGTTCAGCTATCGTTAGGTGATGCTCAATCCTACCTACTCACTACAGCGGAGAATGAACTTGGGGTTGTCTTGGCAAAGAGTGAAGCAGGTTTGTATTCAATCATACCTAACGAGGGGTCAGTAACATAGAGGTTTGCGATTAATCGCTTATTAGAATGACCAATTATTTTTTGCATGGGCATGTTTTTCAATAGAATAGCCAGTAACCAAGCATAAATACTCTTTCAAATCCTTAGTAAACCTTTATGTTATGGGGCCCTGGGTTGTGCTTTACAAAGTTGATCTCAGAGTTACCCACAATTCTAGACACAGCTGGCAACCCTTCTCTACCGTCAGCAATAATCCCTATGTAGTTGAGTTACCTCCTGAAAATGATTTGCCAGTAATGTGTAGAGTTGCTTGTAAATCCCATATCCAAATCAAAGGGAGCAAGGACAATCATTAAATTGTCAATATCCCACTTGAATTTGTTTCTTTTAAATTTTGTATCATATGATAGAAAATGAATGACTGTTTTTAGACCTGTGATTTAAAAAAAGTTGTTCATTTTCAAGAAATGCTTAACCCCTTGGAGATATACTGCTTATCCCTCATCATGTCATGTTGAGATATTACTCCGTTTAGTGGGTTAAGGCATCATAAAATTCAATTTCACCTAATATTGTTTATAGCAAATTATAAGTGACTAAAAATGGGCATTTGAATACTTAAAGCCCCATTTTCGGGTCTCTTTCCTCGGTTACTTCATTTCAAGATAAATATATCCTCCATTTGTTATAAAAATGCTTACAATATCTTGTCTTTCATCAAAAATGACTTTTCAATGAGAGTGAGAGGGATATTTTTCCTTGTGACTGATGTAAATGGCAGAAGTGACACATTTTTTCAAGATTGAAACTCAAATGAACGCTTCCTCTTTTTTTATCAAGTTATTGAATTTAATGCAGGGGCTGAATTTTGTAATTTACTGGGGAGCTATAGATAGCTATTCTAGGGCAGCTATCCTAGAGGTTCTCAAGGAGAAATTTAGGGGAGCAATAAGAATCACTCTCCCTAAAAAAAATCTAAAGGAAGCTATAGGAAAGCATCTCTTACTCCCCTCTAAATGTTAGTCCCTGTTAATGTTATTAACTATGGATTTCAAAAGAGCTTGAGTTTTCGATCCTAGCAGAATCTTCAACATAAGCGAAATGACAAGGAAATGAAGTGAACGCACAAGTATATAGAAAAAGCTAAATGAGGAGGTGGAGAGAAAGAAAGAACAGGATGTGAAGAGCAGCCAATCAGCTGGTCACCTTTCTTTTGTTCAAGCATTGGAATTCCTTTATTCGTCCCTCCTTGCTCTGTGATTGGCTGCTCTTCACATGCTGTTCTTTCTTTCTCTCCACCTCCTCGTTTAGCTTTTTCTATATACTTGTGCGTTCACTTCATTTCCTTGTTATTTCGCTTATGATTAAGATTCTGCTAGGATCGAAAGCTCAAGCTCTTTTTTACTTCATTTTACACCACAGCTCTCCATTATTGGATAACAAGTTTCAGCAGTTCACTTTATTTATTAACTATGGATTTCAATCATTCTATCTTTCTATAGGTGTACCCATGGTTCCAACAAGCTGGTGTGAGATGACTTGTCCTAAGACACATGATAAACAATACAGAAAGGTCGCCAAGGTCCAACCACAGTACATTGCATATGCAAGCTAGCACAGGTGACTAAGAAATCCACTAAACCAGCTGAATACTGAAGCTAGCACAGGTTTCTAAGAAATGCATTGAACCAGTTGAATGTTCAAGCTAGCAGACGATAACAAAAATATTTCTGAACACTTTCCATAAGGCCTTAATGTACCAGCTAGCAGAGGAATTCTGAAATACTTTAGAGCTCTGAATTTGAAGCTGTATCATAAAGGCTTGCAGAGGACAACAATAAAGAAACACTTTGGAACACTTTACATACAGTCATGATGTGCAAGCTTGCAGAGGACATTGGGAAATGTGTCTCGATGCTGTATGCAAAGCTGTGTGTGTGCGAGCTAACAGAATACGCTTAGAAATACATCTGAATACTGAACTTAAAGCCGTAATACATGCATGCAAGCTGGCACTGGACACTGAGAAATACTTCAGAACATTGAATTTAAAGCTGTAATGTGCAAGCTAGCAGAGGAAACTGAGAAATTCTCCTGTATTCCACACTGAATGTGAAACCATAACATGCAAACTGGGAGAGGACACAGGATAGTTTTCAGCACGGAAAGAGGGGCCATCATGGATAAGATGTAAAGTGCCCTGAGTGTTGAATTAACAAGAGCCCTAGATAAGAAAGCAAAAATAGTTTACAGCTTTGAAAGAGAAGCCATCATGGATTGCATGTGTGTAAAGCTCTGCAAGTGTCAAAACTTGACATACACTTGACATACTTCGCTTGGAAAGACGTGATTGGCGTTTAGGAATCAAACAGTGGTTGGTGAAATGTAATGACTAAGAACAATTTGTAAGTATATACTGCAAACTTCCCACCATTTCCAGTAGAAGATTTATATTTTCTTAATTTTGTTCGTAGATACTGGATGAATCAAGTTAATCAAGATGATCTGTGTGATATTGAGAGAAAGTTAACACAGACATTTAAGTGGATGGAGAAAATACAATGATCAAACTGACAAAAATCGGATGATCCATTCAAAAGTTCTGGATTTTAAAAGTTTTGATTTCACTGTCTCGATTACTTGGGGCATTTCTACTGGTTAGCTGATAAATTGAGTAAACAGTCCAGGCTGTGGACTACATTAAAACGTGAGTTGAACTTCATGTCCCAAATACATGTATGCTGTTGAAGAATTTTCATTTCCATTGCACTTGTATGATATCGGCTATGGTTTAAAAGGATTTTTATGCCTCCGCCACCGTAAGGTGGTGCCGGAGGCATTATGTTTACGGGTTGTCCGTCCGTCCGTCCGTCCGTCCGTCCGTCCGTCCGTCCGTCCGTCCGTGCGTCCGTCCG
>BQKZ01007350.1:0-17710 GCA_036244855.1 Temnopleurus reevesii | reverse complement strand
AAAATAATTCAAAGCATGTAGAGGAAGACAGTTTGCCCTCTAAATTATGCTGGGTGGTTCCTTCTGCAAGTGTACTCTCCTTGACGTCATGAAGTAAATAACACGAAATAACTCGAAATAACTCGAAATAACTCGAAGGATTCCGACACCGAAATGCAAAAAACAAGCCCTAAAATCAGGTTTTTGTTTTACATGATCGAATTTGATATAAAACAGTTTTTTCAAGATTTTATCCACATAATCACCTTTTCGTACATGTAAAATATGTTGTATTTGTGATTTCCCTCGTGGTTCTTCTTTAATCAATTTCGGTGATGTTGCTGCATCGATACTTTGAGCAGAAGGGACAAAGGACTGGGACAAAGTAAACAAATTCATTTAGGCATTCACAATAGCTTCATGATCACAAAAGAGAATGCCGGGTGTGACTCTTGTTCAACATTTTTACACAGAATGATGAGCATGGGCATTTCTTTTGTGTCCATTTCGCGGTTGTTAATGCTTGAATGGAGATTGTTTACTTTCTCCAAGGCCTTTGTTCATTCTAAGCAAAGTGGCTATACAAAGGCTAAATTATTTTCATTAATTTCGTTAATTTTGGTGTATCAATTACATTGCTGTTTTATATGTATCTTTTGATATTTGGTAATATGGAGAAGGACATGGATTCTTTATACGAAAGCGGCTACATGAAAGCTAAATGAGTTTAATCAATTTCGGTGATGTTGCTGCATCGATACTTTGAGCAGAAGGGACAAAGGACTGGGACAAAGAAAACAAATTCATCTAAGCGTTCGCAATAGATCCATGATAACAAAAGAGAATGCCAGGTGTGAATCTTGTTCAATATTTTCACACAATATGAGAAGCATGGACATTTCTTTTGTGTCCATGTGGCTATTGTTAATGCTTGAATGGATGTTCTTTACTTTGTCCAAGGCTTTTGTCCATTCTGAGCAAAGTGGCTACACAAAAGCAAAATGAGTTTCATCAATTTCGTTGATGTTGCTGCATCAATACTTTGAGCAGAAGGGACAAAGGACTGAGACAAAGTAAACAACTTCATTTAAGCATTCGCAATAGCTCCATGATAACAAAAGAGAATACCAGGTGTGACTCTTGTTCAACATTTTTACACAGAATGAGGAGCATGGGCATTTCTTTTACGCGGTTGTTAATGCTTGAATGGAGGTTGTTTACTTTGTCCAAGACCTTTGTCTATTCTGAGCAAAGTGGATACACAAAGGCTAAATGATTTTCATCAATTTTATATTTATCTTTCGATATGTATCTTTCGATTTTTGGTAATATAGAGAAGGGCATTAATTCTTACGAAAGCGGCTACATGAAAACTAAATGAGTTTAATCAATTTCGGTGATGTTGCTGCATCGATACTTTGAGCAGAAGGGACAAAGGACTGAGACAAAGTAAACAACTTCATTTAAGCATTCGCAATAGCTCCATGATAACAAAAGAGAATGCCAGGGGCCTGTAACATAAAAGAGATACGACAGATTTTCCAATTAATCGTATCTCTAAGGTACATGTTTTGCCATAGACTTACGATAAATATTTATTGTAAGGTTAATTGCATCTCTTATGTTACAGGCCCCAGGTGTGACTATTGTTCAACACTTTTGCACAGAATGGAAAGTGTGGAAATTTCTTTTGCATCCATGTATCTATTGTTTATGCTTGAATGGAGTTCGTTGACTTTGCCCAAGGCCATTGTCCCTTCTACCCGTAGTGCAATAGCATTACTGTTTTGCACGGAAATATCAAAAGACATGTAATTGTTATTGCTGTTCGATTGAATGAGAATAATAAAAAGAAGAGAGGCTTCCTGAACCGTTGATTGATGTCAGTCTAATTAATTAACCTATTCACCAGAGAAAAAACACATGATCGGTCTAGCGCACTTTATATTGTAACAATTACATTGAAAAATCTTTATTCGCTTTGAGTAGAAGCGGCAAAGAACTTGGACAAAGTAAACAACTTCATTCAAGCCTTCACAATAGCTTCAGGATGACAAAAGAAAGAAGCTTCCATGTTGATTCAATACCAGGGGCCAATTGCACAACATAGTCTTGGCTATCCTCTCCTTGCTGAGGCGTCTGGACTTCTTGTGCCACCCTCATAACATAGAAACAAACATTTATAGGGGTATGTTATGAGGGTGGCACAAAGAGTCAAGACGTCTTAGCAAGTAGAGGATAGCTAGGAGCATTTCATGCAATTGGCCCCAGGTGCCCTACATTTCTCGGCAGAATAAGAGGGAATAAATCTCCTTTGTGTTTGCATCATCTTATTGTTAATGTTTGAAATGAAGTTTCCTTTTGTCCAAGGCCTTTGTCCTTTCTGTTCATAGTGATTGCTGTATGATGCCTAGAAGTGGTCTAGAACGACCATCTCATGTTAATGTGAACGCACCTAATAATCCTAATGCTCTCATGCCAAAGGAACAAGCTTGGTGTAATGCCCCGGTCACATAGGACCCCGGAAGCAACACGATTTACCCCGACTCTTTGTTAATTCACAGTTAACTGCATCAGAACAACGAGTCGGGGTGAATCGTGTTGCTTCCGGGATCCTATGTGACCGGGGCTTTAGAACAACGAGTCGGGGTGAATCGTGTTGCTTCCGGGATCCTATGTGACCGGGGATTAATGGCCTTGTTATATACATTCAATGTCATTTGCGCTTGTTCTAATTCCTTGTAATTTCTGTGTACCTTTCTTTTTCTCTTTACACACTTTTTTTTGTTATTTCAGAGAATGAAAGGAATTGGTGACCATGAGAATTTACTCAAATATTTTCCTGGTTGTGGTAGCAACATCAATTGTTTACTAGAAATAAATCGATGGTATGGCATTCTATTATACAATGTGGGTGAATTAAATCTAAATGAATAAATAAATAAATAATAATAATAATATTAATACTACTACTACTAATGATAATAATAATAATAATAATAATAATGATGATAATAATAATAATAATAATAATAATGATAATAAATAAAGGTTGGCATACCTCGAAGGTCTGTGAAATAGATCATGCTAATCTTACTTAGCAGTCACTTGTTAACAATTTTATATTTTGTATTTGCAAATTACTTTGCCATTATTCTTTTTTTATCATTGATGCGTGCTTGCTGGTAACAACATCAATTGTTATCTTAAAACAAATCGATGGTATCACATTTTATTATGCAATTTGGGTGAATTAATTAAGTAAAAATACCATAGGAAATAAAGGATGGCAAACATTGAAGGTCTGTTAACTAGATCATGCTAATTTTAATTACCTCAATGTGCTCAATTCCTCAATTTGCATTTGCAAATGACTTTGCCATTAATAACCTTTTGTTGTAATCATTGCGTGCTTTTTGTTGCATGCCAAAATGATGCGATGAAGTTACCACTGATTAAATGTGTTCACACAATATCAATAAAAATGTCCACCTTGAACAATTGGCAATATCATCACAAGTTGGGCATGTTTTATCCTAGTGTGTGGAATTTGGAATTTATTCACCTAAACGTCATCGACATATACAGCCAACATTTTGTTCTTATTACATTTTTTATATACATTGTGTTATGTCAAACAAATTATACAAAATATGAATGATTTTATTACAATAATGAAACAATTATATGTTAAATAAAATAAGAATTTGACAACAAAATACATAATTATTTTCTAAGCGCTCCCTCGTTTATTCATTACTGACTTGATGAATTTACCGAAATGAGCAATCAAGTTATTGTTATTGATTTTCATCATTTTAATGAACTGTTCTTTTGGGGTAAGGTATGAGAAATTCTTGCAATTTTCGTTAATGTTTTTAAACAGGGCAATTCTTTTCTTTGTATATCTTGGGCATTATAAAATTAAATGTGTGTAAAATATATCGAACTTATGGTGGAATTTTTAAATTATACCCTAAGTTACGAGGGGGGCGATATAGCCCCCCCCCCCCCCCCGCTCCCTTCCCGTCAGAGCTTGGGGCGCGTGGAGCGCATGAGTCAGGCGCAATTCATCCAATAGTTGAGTGGAAAGTATGTTACCAAGTGTTAGATACATTTTTACCAAACTTTGAAGAAAAACAAAACAAGCGATGGGACTTTGTTTCATTACGTGTTAATGCGAGATGCCCGAAAATGCAGAAATGGTGCTTATTAAGCTTTTACAAAAAGAAATGCGATTTTTTTTTTTAAATCTAGTTTTACATTAAAAGGGGCTCATGTGTTGGATTTGATGAGACACATAATTTTCCAATGTAATATTTGCCTATATAAGCATCACTTTGACAAACTCCGGTAAATAAAAGATAGAAACGAACGAGAGCACAATGAAGTCAAAGCTTACCTGGTGGAGTGCAAAAATAATTAACCATTTCCTTCGTCTCCTCTGGGATGAGAAAATTGTCCAGCAATTCTGCTTTTCTTTTGATGACGTATTGAATGACGTCACCATTACTCTTTGTCATGGTTGGGCACGATGATGGAATGACGTGCGCGCATGTTTCTTGAGCGTTAGCAGAACCTTTTGGGGGAATTAGAGAAAATGTATTTCCTCAAATGAAATAAAGCAACTATTAAAAATATATATATATGTACATATATCCTAACGCTAATTAAAAATAATTTAAGCATTTTTCTATGATATGTATCCATTTTAATCGAGGTCCTATCACGCAATCAATTGTACACGTGAATGATATGGAAAGGTGCCACCATTCTGCGGTACAAAAAAATTGTAAAAATATCCCCCAATTTTGAGTGGTGTATGTGATATCGCGTTTTCTAGAATTGTACGGATTACAAAAAAAAAATCATTTATCGAATATTTACATATGTATTGTGTTACATTTCTGCTTTGATTTGAAGGGCTACAGGAAGTTTGACAAAAAGCTTCAATTCCCGATTTTCGTTTATTAGTTTATGACTCTCGCGAATAGGCCTACGACTTAACCAAAAGTGATTACAATAATTGCTTAATTAAATACTGTATCTAATAACGATTTCAAATCAAGTCCATTGAGAATCATGAATTCCTGAAGCTTTGCTTTTTTTTTTTTGGTAAAATATATTTTGCATGTCCCTACATTTAGTTCTAATCTTGCCTTTACTAGGACTTCCAAAACGAACAAAATTAATCTGATGCGAAATACCCAAACATCGATCTGAAAGATTTATGATTTTGACATTTTTTGTAAATTAGCACACGAGTAAAAAAAATTGCTGAAAATAATATTCATCTGAATAGGATAAACAAAGTCCGAAAATTAAAGATAAGTGCAAAATACTGCTTCGATGTGAAATAATGGCAAATACAACTAAAAAAATAGATCGCTTTGAATTCTTTTGCCTAATGGGCCAATGGTGTATTTTTGCGATGTGTAAACAAATTTTTAGATGTTAAAGGAGAACTTCACCCAGACATTGATGTCCTCTCAGTGGATGAAGAAAAATACAATGATCAAACTGTGAAAATTTGAGCAAAATCGGATAATCCATTCAAAAGTTATGAATTTTCAAATTTTTGAGTTACACTTCTCATGGGCTCCTCAAATTGGCAACCTACAGGCACAAAATGGCTGACAACATGGAGAACTCTCCATTCACTTTGTACACAGAACTTCTCATTTTCTCCTTTTTCTCGAAAAGTAGACAAAATTGTACTTTTCCCTTCAAGTATGACATATGGACATTTTGATTATGCATGCATTTCGGGATGAATCTTGTTGGTTTTATGTCTACTTATCTTTAAAAAAAAATAAATGTGAAATTCTGTGTACAAAGTGAATGGAGAGTTCTCCATGTTGGCAGCCATTTTGTGCCAGTACGTTGCCAACATAAGGAGCCCATGAGGGGCGTGAATCAAAACTTTGAAAATTCATAACTTTTGAATGGATTGTCCGATTTCGCTCAAATTTTCACAGATTGACCATTGTATTTTCCTTCATTCACTGAGCACACATCGATGTCTGGGTGAAGTTCCCCTTTAATCCGGATATGCATGGTGGAGAACCCTGGTGTTTTTTTCTTAGTGCAAGATATAGCAATATGGGTTGGGCATAAACAGTACAACCATAGAATGTAACTCCATAAGAATGAATTAAGTGTGCATGTTTAGAGAAATATCCCTCTTTGTTTACAAATTATGTGGTGTCAATCGGGGCTATATGGTCCGGCCACGTCGGGTATGAAGATAACATGGTGGAGAACCCTGGTTTTTTTTAAAGCGGCAGATGTAGCATCATAAGTGGGGCGTATTAGTAAAATAAACATTAAAAGGAAGAATATAGCTTTATGGGATTACAGTTTGCTTTCGGTGAACATAAATCCTATTTCATTTAAACACGGGTAAAACGTGATCCAGGTATATGTATCCTTTCAAATCGGGTTTATCACTTTAATTGAATATAAGGAGGAATTTGCATAACAATAATAGGTGATATCCGATAATTTCTAGTGTTGATGAAAATATCTACTGTTAAAAAGCTGTGTCAAAATACGACTTATTCAACCCTTATCACAACAGGGAAGTATAATATGTATGAACCCTGAAATACTTTTTTGATGGTTAGGCCTACACAGCGTACTAGCATGCGTCTACCGTGGAGGGGGGGGGGGGGGGGGTTTTGGGGGGATACCCCCCCCCCCCCCCCCGGTCAGGGTTAGGGGCGCCAAATTTTATGTTTAAAAAGGTGCCACAATCGCCGAGGGTTTGCCAAAAGAGATGATGACCATTATTACTATTTTTTATTATTATCATTTTTTTTTTTGGGGGGGGGGCATGTCAGCCCAGATCAGGTCCCAGGGGCGCCAAATTTGCTGAGAGGGGCGCCAACAGTCGAGATCCCCCCCCCCCCCCCCCCAGCCCCTGTCTCAAAATTCTTGATAGGTGCATGACTAAAGTTTCTGTCTTGTAATACATTTGTCAAACAATAAGCAATCTAAACTGAAACCCTTTAAAAATTGATGCTAAAATATCACCGTCTTACCTTGTTTTAGAGTTCCACCGTATCCAATCAAGATCAACGCAGTCACCAATGTTTTCTGGGGAAAGGCAACAACAATAAGGAAAGTTTGTCACGGAAATATATTTGACAGAATTATCCGATTTGAAGACTGACAAAGGTCAGAAATCAAATAATTTTGCAGTGCTTTCTAATTTAAAGTAATGGTTGCCGGGAAAACTTAGGATATAATAATGGAATTAGTCTCGTAGAGCCTATATTGACGAACGGGGTTTAAATGGGCATTTAGATAGGACTGGTACTGGTACTCGTAGTGAATTTCCTTTAGTTAGATAAAAAAAAATTATGTAGACCCTAGACAGAGATATATATTTGCGTATGATAAATTGAATCGAGACATTCGTGTTCAAGTAAGATACTTAAAATCTTTTTTTTTTTGCACAGGAATGTTGTAATGTAGCCTTGTCAACTTCAGGTGTTTAGCATTACCTCTGCTGAAAATACTTTGAATAAAAGTAATCGCTGGCTGAAAAACCGTATTGATCAACTGTGTGAATAATAAATCTAGGAAAAAATTCCATGAGGGCAATGTATATGCAATTAAAATCGCTTTACAACTCTTTACCTCATAAAAATGATATAGATTGTAATCTTACCAAGTAATACCAGCGATCCATGTTCCCCACCGTCACTTGGTGAAGTTCGTTATTATCTGTACCTCGAAGCAGTCATGTATTTCAATTTGTCTGACTTAATCAAGGTTCCATTGAAATGTCACATTGGCGCAACCATTCTATTGAAGTTTATCAATCAACTAATGCACTTGTGAACGCGGATCAAGGGTTTCCAAAAGGTATGTATGTGAATAGGGGGGGATGGGCGCTGGGCTGACAAGCAGTTAAAAGGGGGAAATGGGTCGTAATGTCCCGAGGCTATTACACGAAAAGGGGGCTTCGTCGCCAATAGGGGGTGCAGAAAGCGAGGGGGCAACCATCAAGAGAGCATAAGTGCCGTGGTACCAACACCGGGTGCTAGTTCCCCTCCCCCTTCGCCTCCTCCTCCTCCCCCTCCTCCGCCATTGAACACTTCCATTTCTTCATGCAAGGTCAAATACACAGTATACTTGACAGTGCCGGACGAAATTTTTACTATGCTTCGAGAAATACAGCGAAATCAGGCACACTCTAAAAAAAAAAAGGTCAGGCGAAAGTTTACCCAATACTGGGTAGCATACTGCACACCTGACCCACACTGGGGCTCTTAACAAGAAAGAGATACAGTTAATTTTGCGATCAATTGCAAACTTTTGTACATGTTTAATCATAGACTTACGATTGATATCAACCGTACGATCGATCCTTATGTTACGGGATTATGGTCAATAGTTTTCATAACCTGGGTGGAAATGCAAAATTCAAGCATAAATCGGACACATTTTAACCAATACACGGACAGTGTGGTACAGTATATGTTAATTGAGTAAACTTTTTTGCCCAAAGTTTTAAGAGTGTACGCACAGAAAAAAAAAAGATTCTCATTAATGTTATCATACTATCAATCATCGAAAATAAGTTGTTTGTTTATCACATTTTGTAGCGAATATTCTTGGTGTAGCTATCTGCGTTTGTTTCCTGCAAATGTTAATGGATTTAAATGCTGATTTATTTTCAATTAGAGCACAACTTCAATTAATAGTGTTCTTTAAATAAGAGATGAGAACATCACTTTCGATATGGCAGTATAAACGCTTTATACGGTGTGTACCAATAAAAACTTAACACTTTTTGAACGTATTTTTTTCTTTAAAAATCCAATTTCAAACTGTTATCAACATATCTTTTATTTTAACAGATCAACTGAACTCCATAATCCAATCTATCGAGTGCCAGTTAGCTACAAATTTATGCTTGAGTGAACATCAACTGTTTGTGTCTTGCGCCAAAATTGTCAATAAGGCAATCTCAAACAGCCTATGAGTACGATGACTTCCATTCAATGGGAGTTCTCTTCGCCATGGATTTTATGGCGATTTGTTTTATACTGCCAGAGTGTTCTACCTTGATGAGGAATGAAAATTTCCGTTTAGATATTCCCAACACAAATATGAATATTAAAAAATTAAAATGGTCTAGTATCTCATCCAAAGAATACTAAAATAGCTTTCTTCAAATAATTCAAGTATTAATGATTCATTCGTTCATTAAAACATCAACCAATCAGCCAATCAAGCAACCAACCAATAAATCAATCAGTAAATCGATGAACGACATCAAAGATTAATCTACAATTTTATGGATCTTCAATAGAAAAGTCAAATGAACAAATTAAACCAGTTGTTAACTCGTCGTGACAAGCAGATGGTGTACGTGATCCATTATTTAGTTGATCCATAATGTAATTCAATAGGCTTATTCTTAATTCTCATCCATGCATAAACAACTGTGATTATTAAAAAACTAAATGAAATTATGACAAGCATGCTTAAACCATTATAGCATTTTCTGGCATTTTCTTTGAAGAGGAGCAATTTTTTATCGTGATCGCTCATTTTAGCAGAAGCCTTTGTGATACTCTATGGGCATAATGATAACGATAATAATGGTAATAGGAGAAATTTATCCAGCGCACGTATCCAATCTGCGGAGTGTTCAAGGCGCTTTGCATTATTATTACCCTGGCTTTAGCCCGCCGAACACCAGCGTCCTTGGCATTTCAAGTAATATATATTCCTCCCAGGTACCCATTTACCTCACCTTGATTGGGTGCACCACAATGTGATTGAATTCCGTAATAAAGGAAATCAACGCCATGGAAGGTATACGACCCTCCGACCTTTGGGTTTAAAGGCGAGAGCCAGAACCACCACACCACGTTGCTGCTCACCCGTGCAAGCATATTAAAATGAAAATCATTTTTCCGAGTAACACTTTAAAGGTGGCACTCTGGAGGAGCTACAATTAAGTAAATATATTAACTCTCGCTTTATCGAGATCTCGTTTTTCGAGATAATACGCAGTTCAGCGATAGAGGTCGGAGCGCTACGAATTCGTCCGGGTCATATCGCCTGTGTAAAGTGAGTGGCAATTTGTTTTTCCGTCTTATATACCCATCATTAAAAAGTAATTTTAAAAATCCCTCAAGGTGGCGAATTTTCCTACTAACATATAAGGTGGAAAATTTATTTCTCTTCAACATACTAGCGAACGAAAATTCGCCACCTTGAGGGATTTTTTAAATGATTTTTTAATGATGGGTATGTAAGACGGAAGAACAAATTGTCAATCACTTTAAACAGGCGATGTGACCCGCACGAATTCGTATAGCGCTCTAACCTCTATCGCTGAACTGCGTGTTATCTCGAAAAAAAAAAACGAGATCTCGATAAAGCGAGAGTTTCCCTGACTGGTCATATTATTATACAGTGCATTTTAGCGGATATATAAGGAAGTGTAAAGTGTTTATTGATGCACCTTGTAGAGAATGATATCATTGATGGTTGGTTATGTTGACTTTTTTTCTGCAAGGTTTGGTATTAAACATAAAGGGCCTGGAACACAAAAGATGCAATTAAACTTACGATCAAAATTCATCGTAAGTCTATGGCAAAACATGTACCATACATATACGATTATTTTTTTCCTTCTATTTATCATATATTTTTTTTTATGTTACAGACTCCCGATCTTTCAGTCTGAAGAGGTGACTATAGAGAGAATGTGTGTTTAAATTATATATATTATTGTTATTAATATTTTCTTTAAAAAAAAACATTATCATAATTATATAACTTTATCAAACATAGCATAAATATTGCAAGAAGATAATGGTGAGAAGCCTTCACTCCACACATGTTTAAGAAAAGTTTGTTTCAGAATGTTCTTGTTTGTTTGGTTTTCTTTTGTTTTTATATAGGAAATTTGGATATGCTTTAAGATTTCTTTCGAGAATATAATGCAATATAATATAAAATAATATATAATACATCGGCATATGGTGAAGAGAGGTTTATAACTCAGCCAGTTTTGTCCACTTTGGACACTTCAGTAACATTAAAATGGTGTTTTAAAAGGATGCCTTAAATAGTATATCTATAATTGTGACAGATGTGAACAAAGGAAGATGATAGTTAGTTTCATTTTTATTTTTCAAACTAATTTCCTCAAGTATATGCATGCCCTGAAAAATAAAGCATGACAATTAGATCATTAGAAAAAAAATATCACTTTCAAATCGGTCATTTACCAACTTCTTAGTGTTTGAGTAAAGGGCGTTTAATTTCCATTTAAATGAAGAATGCGTTTGTTCACCAATTCACAAGATGAAATGTGCAGAAGTCTCAGGTGGTTGTTTTTTTTTTCACTATATTTTCGGATCTACCTGCACGAGTTAAAAGTTTGGAAATTACATGCTTGCTTCAGCTTGCTTCAAGATGTCCTTCATCTTCTTCGTTAGCTAGGCTTTTTTGTCTCTTTCTTTATGAGAAATTCGTATATGCTTTTAGGTTTTTTTTCTCAGAATTTATCGGTATATAACGATACCTTTAATCCAGCCAATTGTTGTCCACTTTGGAATCTTTAGCAACTTCAGAAACACCCCCGTAGTAATGACGGAATTCATAGAAAAGCTGTTTTGAAAGGATGTCTTATATAGTCTATTCATAATTGTGACAGATGGGAACAAAGGAAGATGATCGCTATCAGTTTCATTTTTACTTTTCAATTTAATTTCCTCAATTATACACACACCCAAAACATAAAACATGACAAGTAGATCATTAGAAACAAAAATTACTTTCAAATCGGTCATTTACCAACTCCTCAGCGTTTAAATAAAGGACGTTTAATTTCCATTTAGATAAAGAAGGCGTTTGTTCACCAATTCACACGATGAATGCAGTAGTCTTGCCCGTTTTCTTCATTATATTTTTGGATCCACCTGCACGAGGTGAAAATCAGGAAATTGCGTGCAGTGATCAAAAGGACTCTGATCGGGCTTCCAAAGGTAATAACAAAGAATTCGAGTAAAATGCATTTTGTGATGTTTGTTTTCCACCGTAATTTGTTATGATTTTTTTAATTATTATGTTTAAAAATGATTATTAGCTTTGCTACTCCAAACATTTTGAACAAATTACCGATAGAAATAAGATCATCTCTATCTGTAGTCTTTAAACATATGTTGAGAACTCATTTATTACTTGAAGCTTTTCAGTAGTATTCTGAACCTTTATACATTTTTTTCATAATAGTAACAATATATCCACAGACCCTAACATCACAGCGCAGTAGAGTATATCCATGTAGTGGCTGTGCTGCTGTATATAAATTGTCTAATTATTTTTACTATCTTATTATTATCATTATGTCACAAGATTAATTGTTACGAAGTACGCTCCAATATTGGTATTTGATTTTATTTATTATTCATCTATAATAATTATTCTCTGATATATTTAAGGATCTTAGTTTTTTCTACCGATTCATCAGGTTTCCCAATATTACTCAAAGCAGACTTGACATACTCGACTAAAAAGACCGGGACAATTCTTTTTATTGTGAAGATGGTGAGAAATAGCGTGCAACAGTTGACAACAACTTATATGATAACATGTAAGGCAGTTGGGGCATTTCCAGAAAAGTTCATATAGATATTCATCTAAACATTTATTCACACAATTGACAGGTGGTTCCTAGCATATTTGTAATGTATTTACATATCAATTTACTTAAATTCAATTCGTCATAAACCAAAATCATGAGGAATTAATACGCAGACTGAATTCCGGTTATGTGTGTTACTGCATTGCACATATTGATTCACAGTTCCAACTTAACAAAGGAAAGAATACCATATTTGGGAACTTTGTAACTATATAAATTGTGAAATTCTGTTTGTATCTTATCATTTTATCAGATTGGCTGTACATGGGATGTTACAAATCAACCTGTTTCTGGAACCAATCCCTCTTTGAAATTAACACAATCAACGAGTGCACAAGCTCTTGCAAGAAAGATGGCTACCAATTTGCTAGTCTGCAGGCTGGCGTTACATGCTCCTGCGGAGGGTTTACCTGTTTGGGTCAAACCGAGAAAAGGGAGTGCGATGAACGGTGTGGTATACCATGTCGTCCTGAGAACTCTGGAAACTTCTGCGGTGGGAACGGATTCGTTCAAGTGTACCAAAGTAAGTTTCAAGAGTTTTCAAGAGGCTTTATTTCTTCATTTATTAATCACGTTTTATTTTAAGGCCGACTCACACCTTTGCGGTGTCCCCCTCCCATTATGGACATTTTTCGTTTTCAGGGTTGCCAGCTGTCAATTTTAAGCATCCTTTTAAAGTATTGAACTTAACTTATTACATACTTTCAAAGTTTGAAACCCAAATAGACCCCATTGAAAATAAGCCTTCGGCTTTAATGGGATATCCTTGTCATTGTATTCGTCTTGCATTATGACGAATAAAATGAAATCAAATCAAATCAAATCAAACACCCCCCCCCCCCCCCCTGTAGATCCGCAACTGGGTCATATGGAATTTGCGATCAATAATAACTTTCCACTACACTACGTATTATGTTTCTGGGGGATGCTAGAAAATGGTAATTGATCGGGAGTTGCAGTTGATTGGAACGTGCCAATCAAAATCATTGCTTCATGCGCGTCTTTTTAAATGCGCGTTACAATGTGCAAAGTTGCAGTTGATTTAAAATTGATTTACAACAACGCCCCCTATGACATTACCATAGATATCCCACGTATGCCAAATCACCACTGATCAATATACGCAAAAGTTTACATTTCATATACTTGGCTAATGCTGATTTTTTTTTTTTATCTTGCGAGCTGTGAACTCTTTTTCAAGCGATTTGCTTTGAAACATAACCCTTCTTCTATGTTATACAATATATGTCTTTGATTCTGGCAGTGATTGTCACCCGTAGTCACCTCAAAACTGCTTTAAAAACACACCTCTTTCTTAACAGTTCTATGTAATTTATCACTTCAGGGGCCTGTAACATAAAATAGATGCAAGTAATTAATTGAATCTCTTTGGTACACAATTTGCCATAGACTTCTGGACCCCTCAGAAGAACAGTCTTATGGCTGAGGAGGGTGTTCCAGCCCATGTGTGGAAAATAAATAAAGAAAATAAAGAAAATAACAAATAAATATTTATTGTAAGTTTAATTGCATCTTTTATGTTACAGGCCCCTGGACCCAGTTGCATTAAAAGTTGTGTTTAAGCGCATGTAAGAAGATTTAACGCAACTTTATTTTCAACCATTCAGGAGAGTGTAAGTATGACTTGCGTTAAATTCTCTGAGGTGTGTTTAAACGCAACTTGTTATGCAATAGAGCCCAGGTGTATTATTTCATATAATTAGTAGTTCAATTATGTCTGTGTAAATTATTGTTTTCTGTTCAGCGCCATGAGCGTCAGAGACTGGCAGATACCTGCGCTATATAAATGCTCATACTATTGTCATTATTATTATTATTATTATTATTATTATTATTATTATCATTATTACTATCATTATTATCATCTTGCTATACTTTTCTTGAGATTCTGTTTGTTTGGGGGGGAGGGGTTGGCTAATTGTCAAATGATATCAATGAATCATATTGTTTTGCTATATTTCTTGTGTTGTATACTGGAGAATATCAACTCAAATCATATCACCCCCCCCCCAAAAAAAAAAAAAAGAATACAAAAATCAAATCTAGTATCTGAACATTGAAGTGAATTAATGATTACTACCGTGTATAGGGCTATCTGACCTCTTCAAATTGTATATATAAGCGGAGTCGCATGATGTGTATTATATTAAAACAAATTATTTGAATTACGCGTCTTATTACTAAAAACCGTCACATTCCTCATTTATCTCCAGATAATATTCTGACTGCAACGGACAAAAATGGTATGTTATTATATGTGTATTGTTATTCATTCTACTCATTCATTCTTATTTATGTCTTACCAACAAAAATACAAATTAACATAATACAACGTAAAAACAGGAAATAAAATAATTTATGTCATACATTTTAACTCATCGTTGTATATGTATATACATAACTCATACTGTTATTATTATCATTATTATTATTTGTTCAGTAAATTCAAAACAAAACAATTACAGTATAAGTAAAGGATACAAAGATACAATAATTAGCCAAAGGAATAATTAATTAATTAATACCAGCAGTTGGTTTGAGAGTGCTGCCAGGGCGTGGAAAATAAGAACTTAATCTCCATAATCCACAGGTCACATCATTATCCTGAATCAATTAAAGTGACAACATTGAAGAATTGTATATTTTGGGGAGAGTTTTTTTTTTTTAATGAAGGAACAAAGGTATCCATAGGATAGGAAGAAAAATTTCACAATGATGGCGAAACAAAAAACAGGTGTTAAAGTAAAATTTGGGTAAAAGCAAATATTTTGTCCAGAAATGTTGTATTCAAAATATTAATCTAAATAAAATGAGGTATAGTATGATGAACATATTGCACAAAAGATTGTGTGAATAGTGAATGAGTTTTGATAGAGCTACAACCAAAAATGTGCAAACAAATTCTTAATCTTGGGTAACCCCTTACTAAACCAATATTTCCAACTAATGCACATAATTAGATGAAAATTCCAGAATTTAATTTTGTGTGTACCTTTTTATTATCATTTTGCCAAATTTCGAAAATAAACTCTCATGTGTTCGATAACAAACAAAACATTGATACCAAAAGAAGGCGCTAAAAATGATTTAACGGTCAAATTCAAATTTTAAAGCCCAAGTACAGTTTTAGCAAAAGCGAATATTTTTATCGCCAGATTTTGTCTTCAAATCTATATGAAATGAAATATAGTATCATGAACATATTGCACAAAAGATTGTGTGAAAAATGAACAAGTTTGGGAAAAGCTATAACCTAAAATGTGCAAATTAGAATAGCGTGGTGCTGCACCACGCTATTTCAATATTTTCTTTCTTGATAAAGGACAAATTCCCATGCTCAGAATTGGATGACAATTTCAGAATTTAATGTTTGTGTATATCTCTATCTCATTCTAAAGTCAAATCTCGGAAATGACTTTTTATATGCTCGATAACAAGCAAAATAATGCTATAACCGAGAGAGGGCGCTAAATATGATTTAACGGTCAAATTCAAATTTTTAATAGAATCAGTTCGTAAAAAAATGTGCTATGGTCTCAACATGTGTATAAGAATTACATGTCATGATAAACATCCCCACAATTCACATTTCTTCATCTTTACCAAAACTGTACATTGGCTTTAAAGGAAGATATGTTTATAAAAAAAACACGTATACTATTGTCACGAAATGTGTGTAAGGTATGTCATGTTAAACATCCGGTAACATTCAAATTTCTCAATCATTATCAAAACTGTATTTAGACGTTAATATACTCATGAGGCGATTGAAACACTGCATAAGCTAAGCAAAGGATTATCATTAAAGAAATCATGCTTGATTTGGGGGCGTTCTTTAATAAGTGAGTCAACACAAAATCGCAGCAACAAAATATCATTGAATATATGAAACATATTTTGAACACGATATAAACAATTCCCGTAAAATAAAGTGGGTCATGGGACAATAGAACCGCACGCCGTGTGTTGAACTGTGCGGGAACACCAATCATAAGACGGTTCCGATTTGAATAGCATTAAAAATTAGCATGGAATTTGCGTTTAACTTCATTTTTCGAGAATAGTTTATATCATGTTCGTTGTAACCGAAAATACAGTCTTTCGAAAAAGTGTGAAATTTCAAAACATGGAATCACCCTATTACAAATCATATTTTCTGGATTTTGTTCATTGTAATGTCACATTTTTTAATACTATAGTAAGTTAATGATTACTTCAGAAAAGCAGGCATTTTATATCAATTTGCTATTATTTATTTTTTTAACAGCAGAAGGTTCCCAGTGGTGGGTAATCCTTTCCATAGCAATCGGGCTTTTTCTGATATCAGGCGTAGGCGTTGTAGCAGCCAGATCGTGAGTATATACTTGTCTTAAAAGGGAACAAACCCCTGGAATTAACGAGCTCTCATTGAATGAAGAAAAATCCGATGAACACACAGTGAAAATGTGAGCAAAATCGAACAGCCCATTCGAAAGTTATGAATTTTCATGAAGGCGCCATCAGAGAGGTGTACAGATCAGAGGGTTATGTGAACTCTCGTTTACGTATTTGAGTGGCAGTCCCTGTGTGTTCATTGTAAGAGAATATGCAGAGGTGGTGGGTGCTATTAGAACACACAGTCCTTAACTGGACTACCCCTTACCCTTATACCTCTGATTACGGGCTTGTCATGCCAACAGATTTTGAGTATTTCTTTTTTATGACTTCGTTTGCATGATTCGGATTACAACTTTTGTTAAAATACAGAATACGACAAGTGATTTGGGATCATAAAAATAATTTTCTCCCTTATTCTATTTCTAGTGACTCACTTTAAACACGTCTATGACACGCTATTTTTGTGGTTCTTTGAATTTTCTAGAATGTGTCAATAAGTGTTACTTTTGACACACTTCATCTTTGTTTAGAAGTATTATCGGTTTCATTCATATCATAAGATGACATTTTGCTAAAAGTGAAAGTAAAGGATTGTGAATAAGATATCACGCTGTGTGACGAAATGTATGTTGTGCAGGGCGAGATTTTCATCTA
>BQKZ01007349.1:18223-28607 GCA_036244855.1 Temnopleurus reevesii | reverse complement strand
CAATGTTTATCTGTTTGATCAAGGAATCAATGGGGATCTCCCTATTACTACAGCTGATGATGTCATCAATGAATGAAAGCACTTGTTTATATCTATCTATCTCAGCAATGTTTATCTGTTTGATCAAGGAATCAATGGGGATCCCCCTGTTACTACAGCTGATGATATCATCAATAATTGCTCTGAATGAAAGCACTTGTCTATATTTGTCTATCTCAATGTTGTTTGATCAAAGGATCAATGGGGATTTAGATGTGAAGATTCAATTGCCTGTGATGTCATACAATCATTGACTGAGTACTGCAATGTTTTATGTCAGATGGAGTGGTGGTCGTTTCATAGTTTGTATTTTTTTATGTTCAAACATATATTAGTTTCCTTAGATGTCTTAGCTATTAATCTAATCATTTTGTGTAGTTAATTATCATTTTTGGAATGATGCTTGATTTTATTTTTAAAAAATTGACCTCTAACTTGTATTTCCACCAGTTTCTCAAAATAGGTATGCAACTACCACAATGTTCACTTGATCCAATTAACAAAAGTTCCTGTTTCAGTATGGTTGGAATCTTTGCAGTACTTAGACAGTTTAACAAAATATTCCTGCATCAACACCCTTAGGTGGAAAGGGACCGAAAATACAACAATGTTGAAATAACACTAAAAGAAATTAAGTAAACCTGTATTATAACTTAAATAAAATACACAGTATATAACTTAAATTTCAATGAATAAAAAAGGCGGGGCAAGAGTGCAAAATTAAATAGATGGGGATAGTGAGATGGGGGGGGGGTAAATTGTCAGAAATAAGTTTCCAAGAATCTCAAGAAAATAAAGAGAAAAGTCAATGCTGAACCACCAAATCAATCTTTATTCTCAAGATATGATAAATATTCCTAACAACCTTGAAAGAAAAATCCTGCTCTGAAATATAGGAAACCACCAACTCCTATAACCAGTGTTAATGTCAACAGTGGACCATCAGCCTGCTAAATAAATCATTACTAGAACCAGCCGCCTTCCTTTGATTTTTAAAAAAAGTGTTACAATGACCACTTCTTTAAAAAAATGTTTGTATACATATTGATTTATTTGTGGGGAAAAAGAAAGGCCATTCATTTAAAAAAAGAAAAGAAATCTGCCCGTAATATAGTCCGCCCTCCTAAAACACCATTCCCACACATTTTGTAAAAATGATCTTTAAAAAATAGAAGTAAATATTAAACTACTTCCTCATAGCCTGCTGAGAAAATCCATTCATTTATAAAAAAAAAAAAAAAATGATACTGAAAGGAATATTAGCATAAATGATTCTCTGATAATGTGTGAGGAAAAACCCTTCATTACTCTATTAACAGCTTTGCCCAAGATATGTTGGGCAGTAGTCGTTGGTAAAGGTGTGATACCAAAATCAAATCACCTCCAATGAATATTCTGATGTGAAAATTTGAGAGCTTTAACTTGTTGGACAGTATAACAGGATTCTCACTATTTAAGGAGAACAGAATTCCCTGATTGATGCCTTAATTTTCAACATTCCATGAAATCTATGTCATTTCAACCTAATTTGATGCATCCTCTATCACCATGAGATTCCCACTATTTGAGGAGTACAAAATTCCCTAATTTTACCAGATTTGAGGGATATTTCATTAAATTCCCTTGATTTTTCAGACTGGAAAAAGTGACCAACTTTTCCAGTAATGCCCCAGTCACATGGAAGCCCGGGAGCAACATGACTCAAGACAACTCTATGTTCAGGGGCGGTTAACTGTAAACTAAACAAAGAGTCGTGCTCAATCATGTTGCTTCCGGAGTCTTATGTGACTGGGGCATAAGAGTGGGGACCCTGTATGAAGCCTGAAATAACTCTAGCTGTTGTGTATGGGGAAATACATACTAGACCCCTAATAATGTCTCCAACAAGTGTAGAAAAAAAAGAGCAGCATCCAACCAGACAAGCATAGTAATATTGATGTTGTGATGATAATGTTAAATACACAAATGTCAAGCGCCACATTGTAATTTTTTGGCGTTCCCAGCCTGGAAACAGGGACCACATTTCTGGAGTTTTCTAGTAAGAGTGGAAACCCTGTATAAATCCCGAAATAACTCTGTATGGGAAAATGCATTATAGACCCTAATAATATCTAAAACGGGTATAGAAAATGAATAGGGTCTGGTCCTATTTCTCACCTGTCCCCTAATCCTTGGTCATAGTCTTGGTTTGAGTATTCTGATGTAGATCTGTAGGTGTGTATCGCTACGTTCTCTCCTCCCGATCNTTGTTTTGGGTCCTTTTGCTAAGAAAATTTCCAATTTAGGCAAATAAACAACGCTCTTTACGATGGTGATGTCAGATTTGCAATATTTTATCGATTTTGTAGAGATTCATAAGATGTACGAATTAATATGATGCGCGAATTAATGTGACAGCACCATACCATAAACCTGCTGGATAAATCACTAACCAGTTGGCTTCCTTTGAACCATAAAAAAATGTTACAATGACAACTCCTTTAAAAAATATCTCTAGATACATATTCATTCCCTAATAATTTGTAGAGAAAAATATACCCATAATAAGTCCTAATACACCATTCCTGAACATTTTGTAAAAAAAAAAATCATTAAAAAATGGAGGACAATGACTTCCTCGTGCTCTGCTAAGAAATGCCATTCATTTAAAAAATATATAAACCCTAAAAAATTACTTCTTATGAAAAAAGATATCGAAACAAAATATTATGCATGAATGACCATCTGTTTATCTGTTTAAAAAAACATTCATTATCCTGTTCGATGCTAGACCCAAGTTATCTCTGGCTAACGTCTGCACTCGTAAAAGTGGAATACATCAATGAAATCAAATCGTCACCAATAAGTTGATGAGATGTTAAATTTGTGAGCTACAATTTTTTTGGACACTCAACCAGGGATGCATAATAGACCATAATACATAATAAAATTGTCTCAACCAGAGTTGTGTTTCATCAAGCTGTGCGTACTCTAGCACGAATCTTCAAACGACTGGTGACCATTTCTTGTACGCGGTTATAACCCCTGGGCGGTGTTTCACCAAGATAAGAAAGACTTTTAAGAACAACTTTGCGCACTACTGGTACCAGTTCTTGTGCCGAATGGTTCATAATCTTGATACGCATATTAAACTCATTAATACATACTCCAGTCTCTCTTAAATTTGTGCGTAACCTTAAGAATGACTGGGTGAAACACCGCCCAGTTGATAGTAGAGTCGTGGGTCGATCGACGAACAGCTTTTATGAGACACAGCCCAGGTTTAAACAATAAATCTGTCCCTATTGTCTCTTAAAGGGCTAATCAAATTTTGATCTAGGGCTATTCTCACCTGTCCCCTAATCCTTGGTCATAGTCTTGGTTTGAGTATTCTGATGTAGATCTGTAGGTGTGTATCGCTACGTTCTCTCCTCCCGATCCGCCAATGTTACCTTTAGATTTCTTTGTACTGATGGCGTGCATTTCATCTGTGTATTCCTGTCGTTCAGAAATTCAAAGAGCATTAGAGAATGATGATGAGGACGATGATGTTGTTGATGATGATGATGGTGATGGTGGTGGAGATGGTGGTGGTGATGATGATGNTACATTGTTTAGCAATCCTGCTAAAATGCATAGCAAAGTGCCATGCGATACTAGGAAATTATTCCCTGATGTTCATTATGAAATATTATTATCTATATGAGCGTTTTAAGCGGTGCATTTAATTCGCGTATTGTATTTCCATCATTTCCCGTCATGCAACAATTTACCGTATTGCATGACAGAATAAATTCACCATAGGCTCCCGTGTTTTATTTGCGTGCAATATTATGCCATGTTTTACGGCTTCAATTTCACGCATGCGCAAATCAGTGATCAGCTGTTGCGAGCTCTCTGCAGTGTGCAAAGCACGCTCACGGAAATCCCATAGACTCTACGTGTGTTACTGACCGACGATATCGCGCGAAATTTGTTTAATTTTGTTCGCGATCAAAATGGCAGCGCTTAGGTCTCGTTTCGCTTTGTTAACCGAGAACGATTTTGAGGAGATTCTACGCAGAAAAGACAGTGTTGAATAGTGTTGAATACAGTGTGGAATACAGTGTGGAATTGTGTTGAACTACAGTGTTGAACTACAGTGTTGAACTACATTGTTGAGCTACAGGGTTGAACTGCAGTGAATTGGATTGTTGGAGGGTACCGTACTGTACCGTGCATTTACAAGACAGTGATTGAAACTGCATGAACTATGTGTCCTGGAAGATCAGCCTTCTGGTACTTCTACCGGTAAGTAAAGATAATAATAATTATATTGGATGGCTTTATTTCATGAAATACCGGGAATACTGCACTCGTTAGGGCCAATATTGCCCTAACTCTTGCAATATTCCCTGGTATTCCATTCATTGCCATCCAATATTATATAAATATTCAAGGCATGCAGAATGCTACAGAAGAGTGAAAAAAAACATGCAACTATACATGCATCAAACTCAAGATACCCAGGCATACATGTTTGTATTCTCTTATGCTTATCAGAAGCAGGCAATCGTGCAAAAAAAAAATGTTTCAGACCAACAAAGCTATTAAAACAAAAGATAAGATCAACTATAAGTAAAATAAAACTTTCAAAGGGACTATTAAAATACAATAGCAAATTATATCAGAGTAACTATTAAATAAAACAAAAAGTCAAAGTTTCAGAGCAATCCGTGGAGTTCATTCTATAAAGTGGTGGGCAACTAAATGGAATCAAACTTTGGGAAGCCTACTTAATTATTTTTTTTTCTATTCTACAATTTCTTCCCTTGAAGATAACTCGGCATTATTGCAAGCAAGTCAAAGTCATACAATTTCTCAGCGGTTCTGTGACTTTGTTTTCCTGGGAACTTTCAGAAAAAAGACGTGCATTGTGCTACAAGCTTGATGCAATGCAGGGTAAAGGGTAACAAAATGAATCCAGCTCAATAAAATATGAAATCAAATCAACCCAATAAAATCATAAATTTTTAAGACACCGGGGAGGGTTTATACCGCAGAAGTCTTTTCCATCGTGCAGCAAGCTTAGGTTGGAAATAGGCAAACTGAAACAAAGAATAAACTCAGAAAAAGAGGGTTTGAGGCCATTTTTTGTGATTTTTTAAATGCCAAGTTGCCATGACAACAGGAGACTCACCGGGACGAGGCAAGGGATGAAGAGGAATTGCTATTTATTTCAGGGTAGAGAGTGGAAGGCAGGGAACCGTTTCTCCTAGGGGCTGGGACGGGTTTGAATGCTTTTCTCGAGTCGCCGTCGTTTTCGTCACCCAGTGAGCTAGGCTTGAACAATCATGAAATGTGGACATGGAAATCATTGTTGAATTACATGTATATAAAGTTATTTTCGTTTGAGCTAATAGATACCAAATTCATAAAAATTTGGATCACTAAAAGTTATAATTAACTTAATTCAAGAAAATGAATGCAGTCCCTGCAACTTTTTAAGTGAATCTAATTAGCCATGTGTTGCCATACAGATATAGCTTCATGGGTGTTTAGTGCAGGACTGGCTTCTGGTATAACACATGTCTAGTAAAAGTAGATCATGGGTTCTATTCCAAATCAGGCCTGTGATAATTTTTATTTCACAGACACTCAAAGGTGACCTGAACATTTGGCGATAACTTATGTGGAGGTACACGTAAGTTAAAAAAATCCTCCATCTATTCATTACAGGACTTATTGTTAAAATTTAGTTCATCCCTTGTTATGTCAGATTATTAAATTTTATCAACTGTGATTATTACACCAATGACAATTTTATCTGTAACTATCCTCCTGAAGTATCATCAAAAGTCGATTAGGTTTATTATACCATGACATGATCTAAATTACCAAATTTAAAAATAAATAGAGCAGTATTTAGTTTATAACTTTAACATGCCATTTCTATGAAAACAACTGCCAAAAAAATTGTCTCCTTTGACTTTCCATTTTCCTGCATTACCATCCAAATACATAGGCACATGAATTATACAATCTCAAAAAGTGATAAAAAGGGATATACTAAAATTGAAGTATGTTTGTGTAACATAAACAAACATGAATATATGACAATGTACTGATGAATACAATCTGCAGATGTATTATTTGAAGCTACATTAGTCTGTAAAAAAAATGAAAAATTGTTCCCATACCAAACCTACCCAGCTGTTCTTTGTCTAAAATTTTATACATTTACTGCATGAGGAATGATTATCATAATAATAATGATTAACTGTATAATGATAATGATTAACTCATGTGAACTGCTCTAGATGCATTTCACATTGTTTTACCGTAGAGTCTCCTAAGCTCATCATCCTATTTCAGTTGCAAAATCTAAGCATGGAAAATGTGTAAATGGCTTGGTTTCAGTTGAATTACAGTATAGAGGTAGCAAGGATTATCCACACCCAAGTAAGATGTATTAATTTGAAGTCATTGGCCGAATGATTTTGATATAATTCTTGTTCGTGCATGTGAGCTGAAATATTTGCAAGATACAGTTTAATAGTCAAAATGCAATCTAATGCTATTTCATTTCCAATCAAGATAATCTAAAACATTCCTAAAGCAGCACAACAATCCAAGAGAACTTCAATCATTATCCAAAAGGCACAACATTGTACTGCATCTAAGTCAGGGAACAGTATAGAGCAAAAATCCAAAGATAAAATTCTCAATATTCAATCTGTGCAGTGCGGAATATTTCATCAAAATTCAGTGTGGTTGGGGTCCAAAAGCAAAGAGAGGAGAGGTGGATTGAAAAGAGAGGGTGAATAGGTAACAATAAGATTAGAGGAGAGAAGAATATAGCTGTGTGAACATGAAAATGATGATGAGATGTAAGATGGAAAGTTGTGGATAAGAGAGAGAATAGACATAATGGGAGAAGAGGAGAGTGCAAAAGAGAAAAGAATAGATAGAGAGAAATGTAAGAAGTGACTTCTGGAGAGAGCATAGATGGAGGAGGAGGAGGGGAGACAAGAGAGGAGGTTGTGGGAGCTGGTAGAGCAGGGCAAATTAAAAAAGAGAGATGGGCTCAGAAAGTAATGAGAGATGGAATAGAGAAGAGAAAGAGAGAAGAAGGAATATAGAAGAGAAAGAGAGGAGAAGGAATAGAGAAGAGAAAGAGAGGAGAAAGGAATACAAATGAGATAGAGAAGGTGGGAAGGGGAGAGAGACAGGGATGGGTATAAAGGTAAGGGGGAAGGAGGTGGGGAGGAAGGGAAAGGAAATGAAGGGGATGTAGAGAAGGGATAGGGAGGGAGAGTAGAATAGGGTAGAGGGCTGGGGAGAGGAAGAATAAAGGGGAGGGGAGGAAGAAGGGGAGTAAAAAATGTGATAGGGAAGGAGAAATCCAGAATATGGAAGGGGGTTAGAAGAGGGGGAGAACTGGATAGGAGGAGGAAGGGCGGGAGGAAGGAGGAAGAAAGGAAGCGGGAGTAGAAAAATGAGTGGGGATGGAGAAGATGATAACAGGGGAGGGAGAATGGGAGAGATGTTACAGGAGAGGGGAGAAGGAGTGGGAGGATTGGGGAGACAGGGGGAAGAAGGAGGAGGGGAGTGAAGAAGGTGTAGGAAGGGAGGAGGGATGGTAGTGGAAGGAAGAGGAAGGAAAGAAGAGGAATAAGTGGAGAATGGACAAGGGCATACCAGCAGACTCAAAATGCACAATCTGTTTCTAATAAGGGGATGCTAATCATTACGTTATGAACAGCATTCTGGCAGCTTCCTGGTATGGAAAACTATCTATCCCATATGTCGAATAAGTGGAAGATCTATTCCTAGTTATAAAGAGATGAAAAGGGGGCATATTGACAGAAGGGGATGTGCATACATAGAAATAACTGCTACACAATCATAATTTTCCTAAAAACCTACTCCAATAGTATTTGGCCAAATATTGTTTCATTGAAACAATAGTTTTTTTTTCAAATTGTTGAATGAATTTTATACAGACAAACCACTCCTTTACCATTTTTTTTCCCTTCTTTAAACATTCACATTCAGAGGTTTCGAAGAGATTTTTATATTTCTAATTTGAACCCACCCCCATAAAAAAAAATTAAGAGAACATTTAGAATTTCTTGTATTTCTAAAAAAAAAAAAAAAAAACAGAAGAAAAAAAGATAGTAACTTGCACAAATATGCACCAAAATTTAAAGTTTCACAACACACACCAAAAACTACTTCTACATCTGGGAAAAATAAACATATTCTGTATTTCGAGGGGGGGCACTTCTATTATATAGAAAAACAAAATATTCAAATACACCATCGTAACAAAGTCCTCTAAAACTACATCAAATGTCTTTAGGACGAGGATTACGTTTCACAAATAAATTTATCTATGGATTATACTTGACTTATTCTCAAAAACTAAGTACTGACAATATCTAGGAACTCGTCACTTTTTACACAATACACAAGGATCAGTCACTTAACTTCTATACATCTACATGACAAACTACAACCAGGTCAAAGTTCAAAGGTCAAGGGGTCAAGCTGAATCTCACTGTTTTTCTCCTCCTTGTGGTTCATTGTCCCAGCCTTGATAATGGGGCCACTTGAACGCAGGTCTTGGACTACTATCAGACTTAGGTGGACTAGTACAGAAACAGTTCTAGGACTACTACAAGACATGGGGGACTAGAGCTACTTTGATTTGAAAGCTGAACACGAATCTCACTCTGTTTCTCCTCCTTGTGGTTCATCGTCCCAGCCTTGATAATGGGGCCACTTGAAAGCTGGTCTAGGACTACTTCCAGACGTTGGGGGACTAGCACTACTTTGGCACATGTGGGACCAAGCACAGGAACAGGACCAGCAGGGGCACAAATTTTGAAAACACCATGACCAAATATGGTAGGATAACAACAGAATATTGAAGTTTCAATATGAATAACACAGGAATTAATCAATGTATTAACACAACGTGAAGAAGTACAATATGTAGTAAAGACATATTCATGTACAAGAGAAAATATCCAGATATTGATATAGAATATTCAAACATCAGTAGGACGAACCAATAAAAATATGGGAATATAATATCCACATAGAGGAAGGAATATATGATATCCGAACAAGGAAATGCAACATCCAAAAACATAACAACCGTACAAGTAAAAGGCAAATCCAATATTGGGACAAGATATTGTTCCACAAAATATACAAAGGGTGAGGTAATCACAACAACCATCATTGGGTGGGTATAACAATTGCCAACAACGGTAACATAAAAAAGCAAGTGTTTCACATATTTGAATCCCATGAGAGCAACAAAAAAAAAATTAATTTTAAATTATTAAAAAAAAATGTAATTTCCAATACAGGAGTATGACTATTTGTGTTTTGTATCGTTCAACTTGGATATCAGTAATAAAATAAATAACAAATAATTCCTATAGATACAATCACACTGTTGCAGTTTTCGGGAATCTATGTGCAATTTAACTATAAAATACTTAATGTGTTTGTGTAGAATTGTTTAAACCTTGGCCAAATTCTTTAAAAAAAAACCTCATTCAACTTCACATTGTTTTGAAGAATTTTGGTGCAATCTTTTAATTGTTCTTATTTTTCCCAAGATAGTGGTATTTTTTAATTGATAATGATGGAATAACAGTGGAGCCTGATAGTTTTGCCACTGAGGGAAACGCAGAAACCATACTTTATTCAATGGCAAATTCATACATCTTCCATCTAGATTGCTCTATTATTCACACTCATTATTGGTTCATTTTCTTACAAACTTTATTTCATACTTTCTTTTTATTTGGTTAGACAAAATTAAATTCAGATGTACATGCACACTGTACTGCTAAACAACTGAAGAAAAGTTTCTTACTGACGTGGTTTGACAGATGGCAAATATGATATACAAGTAGTTAGTAACATTTGACTGGATGCCAAAGCTCATATCTAGGTCAATGTCTTCCAAAGGGGCAATCCCCTAGCTTACAAGGGGATTCCCCACTAATCCTAGGGGATCTCCCTGTTACTACAGCTGATGATGTCATCAATGGATGCTCTGCACTTGTTTCTATCTATCTCAGCAATGTTTATCTGTTTGATCAAGGAATCAATGGGGATCTCCCTATTACTACAGCTGATGATGTCATCAATGAATGAAAGCACTTGTTTATATCTATCTATCTCAGCAATGTTTATCTGTTTGATCAAGGGATCAATGGGGATCTCCCTATTACTACAGCTGATGATGTCATCAATGAATGAAAGCACTTGTTTATATCTATCTATCTCAGCAATGTTTATCTGTTTGATCAAGGGATCAATGGGGATCTCCCTATTACTACAGCTGATGATGTCATCAATG
>BQKZ01007348.1:10423-23252 GCA_036244855.1 Temnopleurus reevesii | reverse complement strand
GTCAAAGTGTATTGTTGCATGAAGACAAAGAAATCCTCCCATAGCGCCAATTCAACTTGCATCCTATCGAACGTGTTAATTTCATAGAATGACACGTTTCAATGGATTTGTAACTCATTTCATGTAACAATACCCTCTGGCTCCCGTTACTTCGTGAAAACACGGACGAAATAGAGGTCTCAAGTGCAAAAAAAATCTTATACATTACTTTATTACTTATAGAATCCCGTTGATTTTTATGGCACTTCCCTCCCCATTCTTACCTTTACAGCTTGCTTAAAAGAGAAAAGGTAAATTGTTATTGGTAATTGGTGGCAGTGGTGGGAATGACAGCGCTGCCAACAGCGACCATACTGGCGGCGCCCTAAGACCTCCTCCTGTGTAGATTATACACTGTCTTGGAGCACAGTTCGGTACTCCTGCTCCAAACTCACCATTGAAACAAGCTTCAAGAAAAAAAAGTTGTCAGTCATTGGTGGTAGCAGTGGAATAATGGAGGTGTCAATCGCACGGATTCCAATGCATTAATACTCTGCACTAGCCCGTTGATCTCTAGCGCAATGACATCATTAAGTATACTCGGCCTCACACTTCTAATGCTATGGTAAATTGTTTAACTTTTTCTACAAAATTACCGACATTTTTTGACAAGTTTTGTGAGTTGGGGATATTACTGTTCTCATGACAGCTGGGGTCACGTTATATGTTTATCCTAATTACCTGAATCGTTACAAGAATCAAGACATGAAACCGTTCACCTGAAACGTGGAATGAAGACCGGTTTTGGAACTTTATACCCACTGTTTACAGCCGAGTACTTTGGGTTCGATGCCCCAGGAGCATCCGAAGAACGGTCGTCCTCGATGGATATGTTCAATGTGTTCGTTTAGTTTATACTAATACTGATTGTATTAACAGTAAGGTCCAATAGAAAATAGTTCTTCACAAAATATTAACTAACAAAATATACCCTTAAAGGCGGGGCGACATCACGTTCAGGACGTGGCTAAGTGGCCGCTGCCATTTTGATTACGAAGATTGGCGAACATAAAAAATCACGGCATTTTTAAACCTGGAATCGCAATCAAGCAAGTTATATTTTGCTAGCTCCCATCTCGGCAATCGCATACTATCTGTTTTGTATGTTTTTAAAGAAAAATCGAAGCTGAAGAGGGGAGGAATGAAAGTTACATGCGCCGATCATGGATCGGAAATACGTACGAAGTTTCCCCGAGTGTCTGAGTTTGACAAGGTGCGTAAGCAAGGAAATGTTCATATCGTTGTTGCCAATACACGACACGCCGTCCGTGTGCGCTTGCAACCGGAAGTCATGTCGATCATGACGGACCGACTTTAAATGTGATTATATTTCAATAGCCCCTGATCAAAACACGATATTTGGAATATGAATCAGTTCTCACCAACTCTGCAGCTAAGGCCCTTTGACCCGACATCACAGGAGCACCCAAAGGGGTCAGGTAGACAGAAGAGAACTCCTCGACATTGCTGACTGAGGTCGGTCTTGTATGAACATCTGTACTCACAGTTCAGACCGAAGCGGTTTCCACCACCTGGATGACAAACTTCACAGGAAGGGAACTGTTTTATTTACCAATGATTAACCGATGATATTGAATAGATCATGTGGTCTCTGGATATGTAAGATCTTCACTGAGAAAATGTTGCAATTGTACTGCGGTCTCTCCGAGTATAAGATAGCTTTGTATAATAAGCAACTTGGAGAACATTTGCATCAAATTGTATTATACTCTTTGAAAGAATGCATCGGACTGTTGTTTGATTTCCTTTAACCCTAATCCCATTGGATGACTATTAGACAGATCCATTTAAAATGTATCTAAGGAAATCTTAGTATGTTTTTTTTTATATAATTGGGCCCATTTCATATGAATCATACGTATTTTCTGTAGAACGCTTAATTACTGATTAGTCAGTTTAGTACTCTATATCCGTTAACGTTAGGACATATACGCATGCTCACTTTACCACCGGTAATTTTTCCTTTATCACACATGCGACTTTTTCTCTCTTAAATACTTACTGGTTAGGCAGTTTGGTCCTCTGAATCCGTTGGGACAGATACACATGCCCGACTTGTCATCACAGACACCTCCATTGTAACATTTTTCGCACACTCCTTCACAGTCTGGTGGGCCCCATCGGTTAGGAGGACATGCTGCGAGGAAAGAAAAGTCATCCAACATCTGGTCAATTCTACAACAACAAATGCTCATAGTTTCAAATACTAGATAGCTCAGAAGGATTCAAATGTTGATTGTGGAACAGTTCAATTTGCCTTTTAATATCATGGCATGTTGTAAAATGTACGGATATCACAATCAAGTTATGAATGTAAACCGGTTCCTATTGTAATAGCAATATACAGAGGAGCGTTGAAATTTCGTAACGCAAATAAAACCTGGGGCCAATTAGCTGTTATCTTCTTGCTAAGACGTCTTAACGTCTTGTGCCATCCTCTTAACATGGGCGTATCCACGTTTGTGTCTGTTTTAAGAGGGTGGTTCAAGAAGTTAAGACGTCTTTGCAAGAAGAGGAAAGTTAAGACTATTACGTGCAATTGGCCTCTATTTTCCAAAGTATCATTACAAAAGAATCCTATCCTTGAACCACAAAAACCCGGCGAACGAATTTTGTGTAGCGAAGACGCCATTACTGCCATGTACCTAGCTTAATTTGAGTATCGGTGATGTCCCGACCAGTTTAGTCCTCTATGTGGTTTATCTGTCCCTTGTTATGGAAAGACCTGCAACCCCGAGCTCTCCCCCGCAGTGGTACATGGCAGAAGTCGGTTGCCAACTTTTGTCCCATTAGTCACCGGATTCGTTTACACACTAAAAAAAAAGGTGCAACTTTTCACTTTTAGAGGATCAAAGAAGTACAACACTGGCATGACTGGGAGCACCTTTAAGGGTGCAATTTTGCACTTCTTTCATAAAGGTGCAATGTACATCTATTTAAAAATTAGGCAGCCTTGAGTTGGAACACGCGCAACTAAGGATTGCTTCGTTCCAAGTTGGACGATCTACCGACTGAGTTATGTATCCGTTCGAATTAAAAGATTAAAATTGGGACATAAGGACTTCAGATAGCCAAGATCGGACACATTAATGGAAAGAAAATTGTCCTCGTTTATGTGTACGGAGTCTATGTATGTTGTCTCATAAGTTTGTCCACCATTCGATAGCTGCGAGCAGCCTGGTTGGGAGAGCTTTTGGCTTGGAATGCATTGGTTTTAATGGCGTGGGTTCAAACGCCCCAGCTGGCTCTATCTTATAATATTTTCCCAAATCTTGCACACGGAGAGAAGGAGGAATATTGCATCTCTCTGATATAAATGTAATATTGAACTCAAACTTGTTCCCCAGTGTTGCAACGTCCAATATCACACCTTTTCCAACAGTGTATAAGCTGACCGTGTTCGTAAAACCATATTTAAGCAAACTGATGTCGGTACCGAAATAACTTTGACTAACCTCTTACGATAAGTCTGAAAAAGCTTCCCCTGGCCTGGTCTCTTTCTCCATCATAGTATATCTCATAGATGCCTTCATCTTCCACTGTCACTGGCCGGTCGATCGTGTAAGTCGTGTGATTGTTGAGACTCTCGATTGGTTGGCTTCCATTGATTCGCCATCTTGTCGTGGAGTTGGCGGTATCAGGGGGTCGGGCGGCGGTCATTGCGATGGCCACTTCACGCTCCCCGATGCTTACAGTTCGCGTGAATTTGTCTGCAACCGGCACGAATTTCGCTGCACAACAGAAGAAGAGTACATGGATTGGTAATATATCTTTCTTGCATCATCATATCCAAATTGTTTGTTACTAATACGAGCAAGATTTGTAAGCTCAGTCTCAAAATTTGTTTTAAAATAAACACTGTCTTGTTTAAAGCTCAAGCCCCATTCACACAGGACCCTGGAAGCAACATGATTCAACACGACTCTTTGTTCGGAGGCAGTTAGCTGTGAACTGGCCAAGAGTCACATTTCAATCGTGTTGCTTTCGCGGGCTCCTGTGTGACAGGGGTCTTACAAACCTCGAATGAATACGATTGAAGCATGACTCTTTGTTAAGTTAACAGTCATCTGCCCCTGAAAAAAAAAATCGTGTTGAATCGGTTGAGTTTTCTATGTGACCGGGGCTTAAACTTGTTCGGATGGAACTCAACACAGACACAATTTATCATCAGCCAAACACATCCATGAATATTCACCTGGCATAGTAAACATAAAAGTGTAATTTATGCTGGCCACATGTTCTTTATTTGCGTTAATGTGTGACCGAGATTCATCTCTCGCAAATGCTACAGAATGCAAAGATGCCTAACTGACATAGCGAAAAGTACAGTGACATTCTCGAAACTCATTTTGATCTACAATATTCGTCATCGCTCTGCAGAAAATCTGCACAGGGACTAAGAAGTGTATTGTAGTGTATTGTAGTGGTTCTGACTCTCGCCTTTCAACCAGAGGGTCACATGTTCGAATCTTACTCATGGTGTTAATTTCCTACATAAAAAAAAAAATATCCACATAGTGGTGCACTCTACCCAGGTGTGATTCGGAACCGGTTGGAAGTGACCATAAAATGGTCAATTTAGCATTGTGTACCTTGAAGTGCCTGCTGGAATACTCACCAGGGAGTGTAGATTGCGCATACATAGTATGCTTAATTGGAGGCTTCCACTGGAAGAACGGTTCGATGAACTGAAGCGGCTACCCTAGGTAAATAAGACGCATTATCATTATCATTATTATTATCATCATCCTTATTATTATAATTAAGGCAATCTTCTTTCAGAACAATTTTTTACTTTAGAGGAATACCAATATTTCAAAATATGGCCATTGAGTGGTTCTCTTCTTACCATCCGATCGGATATAGAACGACAAAACGCTTGTCGGATCCCTCCCATCCTTGTCACCATGGCAATAGAAGACGCCATACGCCTGCGCTCTGAGCTCATCCCTGAACTTGATGACTTTGAGATTGTCCTGATTCTTGCTGTGGGCGACCGCAGAGGGCGGTGCAGTCTCGTTCGTGCGGGTCGAGATGTAGCGACCAAACCGGATGTCAGCATCCGAGTCGACATGGCTGCGGTAACACTGGTACTCGACGCGCTGCATCAGGTCGGGTGACCGGAAATTGATGGAGAAACCGACTAAGTGGACGACTTCACCTGAAAGAAAATGTTATTGGTAAGAATAACACAATATAATCTATTTCCGAAAAATTAAGTCGAACGCCAATTCAATGCTCTTTTGTAATGCTATTCAGATAGGAACCGGCTTGTTATTGTTGTGTCCGCACAGTTCGATACACGGCGTACGGCTCCATTGCCCGTGACCGACTTTATTTTGCGGAAATAGTTTGTATCGTGTTGAATTCGATGTGGCGTTATTGTCTTTATGTTATATTTGCTCCGGCGAGTATTGCTCCGGCAGAAATATAATCAGCAAGGCTAATGTCAGACCTAACCTAACCTAACCTAACCCTAATCTTTATCTCAATTCTCACATCACATTGAGTATCAAAATCATAATGATTGGGAAAAATTAGAACTGGGTCAATTGTCGCCGGAGCAAATGATGGGTCACCGAGATGGTTGCCGAATAGAACTACGCACACAATACATTGAGAAGATTAGTATAATTGCAGGTACAAATCAAAGAACCTTATAATTTTAAAAGATTACAAATGAGAGAACAACCGGAAGTGGAAATACCCTTTTTAATTTGTCCCCTTCTCACTCTTTCACGTTTACACTTTGGGTTAAAATCCAGACATCTTTACTATTTTAAACGTAATCTTCAATAATTCTTGATGCCAAACTTCAATGAAACCACATCAAAGTTGAGACATGAACTTTTTTAACCCATTGACAAATGGATTGTAAATTGCTAACTTGTACATAATTAATTTCTTTTTGTTTTTGAAGGAAAAATTAACATAATTTTTAATTGAATTGAATTGAATTATACGAGTCAGACTATAAATTTGACACCTCATAAGGGCATTCCTTTTTGGCTGCTACCGACAACCAGTTTATAACTATATCTGCTATATTTTTACTTTGTAAATTTCAGTGTTTTTTATGCTGTGTGTGAAATAAATGGATGAACTGAACTGAACAAGAAAACCTGTTTTCTCGTTGACAGCATATTGTATCGCCATGGTAACCATAGACCAGATTCATATCTTTCATGACCACGTGGTCTTAAATGCCAATAAAGATATATAAGTTGCTCTTCACTTGAATACAAATTTGAAGAGAACTTTAAAGAAGTTCATGAATGCTGAAGTTTGTTTATTCTATTTCTTTTTTTGGATATTAGCCATGCCAATCCTTGGCAGGTCTTAGAGATAGGAAGACGGGTGTGTAGAATAGGACGGCCCCGTTCACATAGAGCCCCGGAAGCAACATGATTCAACACGACTCTTTATTAATTCACAGATAACTGCCTATGAATAAAAAGTCGTGTTGAATCGTGCTGCTTCCGGGGCCCCATGTGACCGGGACTGAAAGTGGAAAACTTTTGTCAATTCATATCGGAATAGAAGATTGAATTCTCATGAGAGAGGACTAAGGCATCTACATTCAGTTTCTCGTTTCATTTCCGTTCATGCATGATGAAGGAATAATCCTCCCAAGAGGTGCACTCATGCGTAAAACATAAGTGCATTATAATGAGATATATACGACATCGTTGAATACACACACCCTTACTTATCCAATGATAATATGAAACTTACAATATAACATAAGAAAAATATTATATCATGATATTACAACATCAGTGTCATGATCATTTCAATCATATTTGTTCACAAGTCAATCAACCATTCTATCTAAAAACAAATGACCCCGTATGAGGGAGAGATGGGAAATAAGGACGATCATTGGGATGGTGGGGGTTGTGGTGATGATGGTGATGATGATGACGATGATAATGACAGTGATGATGATGATTGTTAATCGTACTGCTGTACATGATTTGGTGGTGATAATAAAGTTGATGATGATGATAATGATAATGATGATGATGATGATGATGATGATGACGGTGATTATGATGATGATGATGATGATGATGATGGTGATGATGATGGTAATGATGATGATGATGGTGATGATGATGATGATGATGACGGTGATAATGATAATGATGATGAGGAGGAGGAGTATAACGATGTTTTTGATGGTGGTGATGTTGCTGTTGTTTGTGATGATTATAATGTTGATGATGATGATGACGATGGTGATGATGATGACAATGATGATGATGGTGATGATGATGGTGATGATGATGATGACGATGATGATGACAATGATGATGACGGTGATGATGATGATGATGATGATGCGGATGATGATGATGATGATGATGATGACGATGATGAATATGATGACGATGATGAATATGATGAAGGTGATTATGACAAATATAGTGGTGATGATGATGATGATGATGATGATGATGATGATGATGATAAAGGTGACGATGATAGTGGTGGTGGTGATGCTGCATTCCACTACTGATTCTGTTGATGATGATGATGATGAATATTATCGTGATGCTCTTACTGATGATGACGATGATGAACATCCTTAGGATAAAGATGATTATTATGATGATGGCGATGGTGGCGGTGGTTGTGTTGGTGGTGACGATGACATTGGCAGATCTACAAATTGGTATCATGGGCATTGATTTTGTTCATTAAAATTCAATATTATTTGAAATTAACAAAGCATCCACAAAGCATCCATCATTTTACTTACCAACTGAAAGTTGTAGCCTCGTCCATATGAGAACATATATCAAGACAATGCTGGGTATCCCAGTTGGTAACATTGTCACTTTATTAGTTTAACAAATGTGCAGTTGAAAAATGTTGTATTAAATCACACTTCCTCCGGTAACACTTCCGAATTAAGATGTTTACTATCTCCAACTGAATCGACTCTGTTTAAACAAACCTCTTGGTTTAAATAAACCTTTTAAACTTTTCACTCGTTCTAAGTCACGTGTGTAGCAATCTCGAGACAAGCTAGATTTCTATTCGTGTCATACTCCTTGAATCATGAAGCTTGTGAGTGAACGGCAAAGTAGTCGCTAATTACAATGGTCGAGAAGCAACCAAACAACAATAACAACACGGCGCCACATCCAATCAAAAGTTCAAAATAAATCAAGAAAACTTTGATGATGAAAGTCTTTAATCAGATAACGAGAAATCACGGGATGTTATCGACCAAGGGTATCATATATATATCAAGAACGAAGACTCGAAGACACGGATCGTGGAACAATTAACCATGAAGGATATAATCAGAACAATTAGCCATGAATGGCATAATCAGAACGCTGTAACCAAAATATTCCTCAATGGGTGACAAAATGAAGAGTAACACCTTCAATAAATCATGTCATATCTCACAATGAGACAATTTCAAAAGTTCCAATAAATGTAGACAAATTTGATGAGGAAATCACGGAATGAAATCAACCAAGGGTATCATATATATATCAAGAACGAAGACTCGAAGACACGGGTCGTGGAACAATTAACAATGAAGGATATAATCAGAACAATTAGCCATGAATGATATAATCAGAATGCTGTAACCAAAAATATTCCTCAATGGGTGACAAAATGAAGAGTAACACCTTCAATTAATCATGTAATATCTACCAATGAGACAAGTTGATATCCGGCCGTAGCATCGTGGTAGGATCCATGGACGTGATATACTTTGTACTATTCATAACCTTTCTCAGTCACGTGACCATCGCTGGATCAATTTCATTCGACGCAATCTTTACTCAATGAAATGACATTGCCTGCTCCGATAATTGTCTTCCGCTATTAGAACGTAGGGCTCGTGTCAAAATAGTTTGTGAAAACCTAAACATGTTTATATTCCAGCGCTTGCTCTGGCTTAATAGGCGGGTTTACAAATAGATGCAAATTTTCTGCAGTTTTTCTGTACACAAAGGTTGTTCTTGACGACCAAAAAATTGCCCGGTGCTTGCCCGGCATAGCAGCAAGTAATACATACATACTGGATTCACAGTATTGTACTTTGATTGTAACTAACCGGTCTCAGGAATACCACGTAACTTCGGTCGTCGGCAAAAAACTGGCATGAATTTGAATATATATTATTAAACCAGCCTATTGGCACTTGACATTCTACTTGATGCTCGGATATACACCAAAGAGAGAGAGAGAGAGAGGGGGGGGGAGAGAGAGAGAGAGAGAGAGAGACGAGGGTGTTTGTCAACTCCCGTCTTTGATTTTATATTCAATAAAAAAAAAAAAACTCTCTACCTTCTTCAGTCCCTCTCTGTTCATGTATCTCATTCATATTCTCCCCTTCTCTCGAAAATAATAGAAAATCGTTAACCGTATTTTTCTAAATAAACTCTGCCAGGTCAATTACGATAATGATTAAATGGTCCTATATATCAAGTAAATAAAGGTGTGAACTTAAATCCGGTCAATAAAAGCAAATCGAAATTTACCCAAAATAGAAGAAACTTTGTACGGTTTGGCCATCGCAAAATTCTATTACTACAGGATTTGCATTTATTACCCAGCTATATAGCTCGGCTTCAGAATTTGGCCCATCTTTAGGAATTCAGAGAATTTCTTCCTACCGGTACCCATTCATGTCACATTGGTTAAGTGTAGCACTATGTGGATGAATTCATTTAGAAATCAAAGTCATTAGGTTATGGCTTGGATTCGAACCGCGAGCCTCTGGTTAAAAGTCAAGAATCACAACCAGAGAGTATTAACAACCTCTCTGGTCCGAACCACTATACCACGACGACTCTTCCACTTTATCGCAATATCTCATAGTAGGCTGTGTGGGTTTTTGTCATAACGCAATATCAACCACTAGATTAATCTTCTATGAAATAAATTCTCTTGTATTATTAGTCGAATATTCAGTGAAGCATAGATGATTGGCTTCTCATAAGCGATATTCATGTGAGTATCGCTAGATTAAATACCAATTTCCAGCTAAGAGTTAATTGCTTGTAGAGTTCTCCCGTCAATACGGTTATACATATGTCTGGTTATGACAGACTGAAAATTAATCTATGGTACACGTTTTGCAACAGACTTAAGAGAAGAGTCGGCCCCAAAATGATATTTGTTTAACGGAAGCATAAAAATTAGGTGAACAGAATAAAAAGGTCTGAGAAAAATCGGACAACTAATAGAACTTGGCAACTGATGACAGCATATTTGCATAATTAACATAACATAACATAACATAACATAACATAACATTTATATAGCGCAGAATCATATGGATATATTCGTCTGCGCTTTTAAGAGTTTAGTTCTTGGGTCTGTAACATTTAAGAGATACGATTCATTTTGCAATTAATCGTATTTCTTTGGTACATATTTTGCCATAGACTTACAATGAATATTTATTGCAAGTTTAATTGCATCTTTTATGTTACAGGCCCCTTATCTGGTCAGGAACATGGACACATTCCATTAAAGTCAATGTTATAAAATGTTACTTTTTTCCAAAAAAAAATATTTCCCCAAAACTTCATCTAGGTAAAGGACATTTTGATGATAGTTATGTAGATGCCCTATCTGCAAGTTTACATTGATACAAACTTTGCATCTTTCTGTAGAAATGATGAATTTTGCACCATAAATATAAAGAAAATTCTCGTTAGCAGTGCACCCATGATGTCATAAAATTGGCTGAAAATTTTCACTAATTAGCATTTTTTTCTTCAAATCATTAAAAGTTCATAACTATAACTTTCTTATTACCCGATTTTCTTCAATGTTTTTATGCTCTGCTCACCAGTTTTATGCTCCTGTAAAAAAATCTGATGCGGTATTTTGGGGTAGACTTTTATTTTAAGATAGATATTTATCTGAAGTTTAATTGCAGTTTTATGTCACACATTTGTTATGTATTATGTGTGAACATAAGAGCTATATTTTGAATGATCTAAATTCAAAATTTCTCTTATTTGGAGTTCTTTGGGGTTTTGTTTTCTTTTTTCGTCCACGAGAAGTGAGCATGAGTGCATGAGATTATTTTTTTTAATTCTTCTATTACAATACGTGTGGAATTCTATTAAAATAAAGAGGAGGGAGAAAGAGTGAGAAAATGGAATAATCCATATCAGACCACATTATTATTCATGTCTCTCTTTCTCTTTCTTTCTTTCTCTCTCTCTCTCTCTCTCTCTCTCTCTCTCTCTCTCTATTCATTTATCCTATTTCTCTTTCTCTCCCCCCTCTCTCTCTCTCTCTTTCTTTCTTTCTTTCACTCTTCATCTATCTCATATTCATATATCTTTCTTTTCATCTGTTTCTTTCACCACATCACAAATTCTGCTTCCTTCTAAGTTCTATTTATTCCCTTTCTGCTTTTCTTTCTAAATTCATGTGCAATAAAATAAGAAACATATGATTTCATAGCCTCTTCCCACAATCTAACGAATAAAAGTGCAAACAGATCATGCAACACTGAAAGCGCCTTCAGGGTACAATATAACAGCGTATTTTCCGATGGTGCTACGCTCCCATGCATAATCGGTGGCGACTTTACAAGGACTCGATAACATAACACAGTGTTCACTTGAGGCTATCAAAGGTACATTATTGCACCTTTTAAAGTTTTGCGGTAGATCGCACATTTTCACAACATTATATTTTATTTTAGCATGTCCATCAACGAGGTGTGATAGTGTACTTCTTCCTTTTTTTTTTTTTGCGGATGGCATCCTTTCCCTTTTTTCTTATTGTACCGTACTATGTGCAGTATACACGTTCAAATGTCAATATCATTCCAAATTATAAGCGTTGAAAATAGCGTTATGTAATTAAAAGTAAATTTAACTCTTTCATAATCTTTCCTTGGCTTATCAAGAAAATGCCCAGATGTTTCAAATCCTTCAGATAAATAAATTAGATAACATGAACGATGTTCACCTTCTGAGTTGTCTAATCTTCATATTATCCTTATTTAATCTGATATAGGATAATGATAAAAACATTACTACCGCTGCAACATTCCCAATCTAAATACTATCGGAGAAGGGAAACACTCTTTGGCAAACTTTCAATGTTAAAGCCCAAGTAAAGTTTTTTGGTAAAAGCGAATATTCTTGTCCCTGAATTTTGTCTTCAAATCTGAATAACATAAAATCAGGAACATACGGCACAAAAGTTCGCGTGAAAAATAAATGAGTTTTAATAAAGTTATACCCTAAAATATGCAAATGTGCAAATGTGTGTTGCAGTGTCGTGTCCCCCGACACCAATTCAATATTTTCTTTCTTGACAAATAACACCTTTTCGTGCACCGAATTGGATGAAAATTTCAGAATTCAATCTTTTTGTATACCTTTTATCATGCTTTTATCAAATCTCGGAAATAACATTGCATATGCCCGATAACAAACAGACTATTGTTATTACCAAGAGAGAGTGCTAAATGTGATTTAACGGTCAAATTCAAATTTGCGACAACAAAAAAAGTCAGTAAAAAATATGCTTTGGTCACTAAATGTGTGTGAGACATATACGTCATTATAAAGATCCCGTAGAATTCTAATTTCTTAATCGTTACCAAAACTGTATTTGAGCTTTAAACCGGATATAACATTACCATTCGTTAGTACACATCCAAGATCGTTTCTGTTTGATCATTGAATTTTGCCTATTAGAATTTGAAATGGAAACTTATTAATTATTTCGTATAATCCAATGACTTGATACCAGATTTTTA
>BQKZ01007347.1:21065-31499 GCA_036244855.1 Temnopleurus reevesii | reverse complement strand
CCCCCCCCCCCCCCTTTAGAGGATAGGTGGGTTTACTAATAGATGCAAATTATAAATATTTATATGCATAAATATTGTTTTTGACAACCTGAAAGCTGTTGCAGGGCAACAATAAATGTATTTTAACTGCATTCCAGATATTGACTATTGAATTTCGATGGTAACTATATACCCTCATTGACAAGAAACGTTCATAAATTTGAATATATTAGTAAACCGACATTTTCCTGAAGCCACCCGGTCCTCATGCATCTTTCTTGAGAGATACACGAGGTGTTTGGGGATAACTGAAATATTCAACACCCAATGCTTGAGCGCCTAACTGGCTTGCTCGACCGTTATAGCAAGGAGCTTCTCCTTGGTTATAGCCAGGGTGATAATATGGTACCTAGTATCAAGCGCAGTAGAGTATATGCATATAGTGATAGCGCTATACAAATGGACCAATCATTATTATTATCATTATTATTATTCGTACAGTTTGAACTCAGAGCATACAATAAGATGATGAACATGATGATAAAACACAAACTTTGATCCCAAGGACTGTATTTAAATCTCTCGTTTCTCCAAAGTGTTCCATCTTCATGAAGCGATGCGACTATGAAACTAGAAACAAATGATGGGGCGATGACGATTGTTCTATATCACACCGATCAGTCGTTGGCCCAAATGTGTTGCATTCCTTTGAGCACCATTTCGATTTTTTATGGAAATGTGTATGAATTTCACCTGGGATACAACAATTTAATTATTTCAACCAACAAAGATATGATATAATTCATTTCAACAGGGTCACCAAAACTCATAACTATAGTTTAGAGCGAGAAGCCATGCTGAAACCACCCTCACACCTTTGCAAATTGAGACGCACGAAATGCGACAAATAAGAAAGATGCGCAAAAATTGTGCAAATTTTTCGTGTGCACTGTATTCAATAATCTGATTGGAAAATAAATTGTAAAAATTAACATTTTGGCATTTCGGGTATATTTCGAATTCGTCAGTCTTCGTCCATCTCGATTCGCAGCGATGTGAGGGGGCTTTTACGCCAACGTTTAATTATGAGTCAAAACGAACGAGATCAGTAGAAATACATGCAAAATAATGACACAATAGTTTATAGCGAGAAATTACTATTTGTTAGCAGACTGTATTTGAAATGTGAGAATATCATAGATCCTATTTTGACATTTCTTCAAAACTATGATAAGTAATCCAAATTATTTTGCTGACCTTTATGAAAGCTAGATCAAAGACTTTTCATGGCTGTTTAACGTGTGAAGTTGAACACAAAGACATTGATTATTATTATCTATATGAGAGTTTTAAGCCGTACAATATTAAGCCATATTGTACGGCTTCAGTTTTATGCTTGCCAAAGCAGTGACCAGCCTTCTGNACCTACCTATACAATTTGAGGTGAGATGGGTTTGAAAAAGGTTCAATGGGTCTGATAGCGATCGATCTATGGAGGAGCTGTTGGATGGAAGGATTAGAATAGCACCCATAACATGACGTAAATAGATGAAAATTTGAATCGCTCGATGCAAACAATATAAATCTCTTTTGTATATTTTCATCACCGTCTTGATTGGATCGTGTGGAGGTGTGAACACATCAACACGCGCCAGGTGATTTATTGATCACGTGACTCTAAATGTCACGAGAGAAAGTGACCGTAAACATAGCGTAATATAATGTCCTTGGAAATGAAACTTATACGACCTTCTTTCATTGATACCAAACAGTCGGAGAGACTATAAATTGACATCGATATCAATTTAATGAATGCCAACTCTTGGTAGCCAGTCCTTGGCGTATGAGGAGTCTTTCACCCCCCCCCCCTGTGGGATCAGATCCCCGGTTGCTTTCTTTGCGCACGTACCCCCCCCCCCCCATTTAGATGATAGGTGGATTTACTAATAGATGCAAATTATAAATATTTACATGCACAAATATTGTTCTTGACAACCTGAAAGCTGTTGCAGGGCAACAATAAATGTATTTAAACTGCATTCCAGATATTGACTAATGAACTCTACCCTCATTGACAAGAAACGCGCATAAATTTGAATATATTAATATACCGGCCTGTTTTCGACAGCCATCTTGTCCTCATGCATAGTTTATTGAGAGATACACGACGTGTTTGGGGATAACTGAAATATCCAACACCCAATGCTTGAGCGCCTAACTGGCTTGCTCGACCGTTATAGCCAGGGTAATAATATGGTACCGAGTATCAAAGGCAGTAGAGTATATGCATATAGTGATAGCGCTATACAAATGGACCTATCATTATTATTATCATTATTATTATTGTTATAAAATACGTACAATTTGAACTCAGAGCATACAATAAGATGATGAACATGATGATAAAACACAAACTTAGATCCCAAGGACTGCATTTATACCCTTCGTTTCTCCAAAGTGTTCCATCTCCATGAAGCAATGGGACTATGAAACTAGACACAAATGATGGGGCGATGACGATTGATATACATCGCACCGATCAGTCGATGGCCCAAATTTGCTGTATTCCTCTGAGCACCATTTCGATGTTTTAAGGACATGTATATGAATTTCACCTCGGAAACTAAAAGAAGAACAATTTAAGTATTTCAACCAAAAAAAAGATATGACGATATTATTCATTTCAACAGGGTCACCAACATTCATAACTAGTTTAGAGCGAGAAATCATTATGGTGGTTTTCACTCGTCACAGTCTCAGTCACAGTCGACCGGAATAAGTATGTCATAGTTTTACGCGTCTTCTCACCTCTGACGTAACAATAAGCAGACGCGCGAAGCCATGACGCACTACTTCCGGTCGACGTGCCCTTCGTCACGGTTGACTGAAATCGAAAGCATCATATTATATCACGGATTTGTCTCGAATCCTTGCTGAAACCACCTTCACGCCTATGCAAATTGAGGCGCATAACCATGAAGAATAAGAAAGATATGCAGAATTTGCGCGTTTTGTGTGTGTACTGTATTATGATCTGATTGAAAAATAAAATTTGAAAAATTAACATTTTGGCATTTCGGGCATATTTCTAATTCGTCAGCCTTCGTCCACCTCAATTCGCATAGTTGCGAAAAAGGAGAAAATGTGAAATTTTGTATACAGGGTGAATGAGGAGTTGTCCGGCATGACGTCACAGAACCCGTCGGTGTTGCCGAATGCACGGATCCCCACGACCGGTAATGATCATCGCATCTCTGTAAATTTGAATAATTTATAACATTTGAACGGGTTGTCCGATTTTGCTCAAATTTTCACAATTTTTATTCATCTAATTTTTCTTCATTCAATGAGAGCACGATAATTCCCGGGGTGGGTTCCCCTTTAACAACTTCTAGCAGTCCTTAGATTTCATCACTGGAAAAAAAAAACTATTGAAGCCCCGAGGGATTCTGCCGAGGTTGTATGCAAATCTCAGACATGGGATACACGTCCCATCCGAAGTAATGAACTGTCAAAGAAAATATATCGTCTGTGTTTTCACAAAGTGACGCTAGCGAAAGGGTATTGTTGCATGAAGACAAAGAAATCCCGACATAGCGCCAATTCAACCGGCATCCTATTGAACAACATGTTAATTCTATAGAAGGGCACGTTTCAACGGATTTGTAACTCATTTTGTGTAACAGCACCCTCTGGATCCTGTCATTTCGTGAAAACACGGACGATATGCAAGGCCATGCATATCATTATATCAATTTTATCATATACACTGACAATTCGACGTCGATTTTCTGACTGAAAAACGCAAGAATTAGGTTGACGGGTCAAGATACGAATTAGGTGTCGTCTGATACAGCTCCTTCAAATAATTCAAAATTCAAGGGNTGTGAATTTATTGCCCGCTGTTTTTACACGCAAAATCCCATAGACATTTGACAGCGGGCAATAAAGTAATTTATTGACCGCTCTGTCTTTTACGGGGCAATAAAGTGGAAAATCACATGGCTCAGATGTCTGATACGGTTAATAATACTAAATATTTGATGACATAATATTATCGTCTGTGTTTTCATGAAGTGACGGTAGTAAAAAGAAATTGTGGCATGAATGCAATTGAATCCCGACATAGCAACAATCAGCACGCATCCGAAATAAATTCGCGTGAATTTTCATAGAAGATCACGTTTCAACAATGTTATAACTCGTTTCGTGCAACATTATCCTGTGGCTACATACGTTACTCCATGAAAGCACGGACGATGACTCACCATATTACAATTCGAAATCATCGTTAAAATACTATTTCCAAGGTATTATGTAATCATTGTCCCTATGAAAATATATATATTTGTAAATGTTTCATAGATATTTTTGATAATGCGTGTTCGTTGTCACCCATTTTAGCAAGATTAAATTATTTAGCCACAGAAAACTTGATTTGGGAATCAGCTATTAAATAAAATCGTGAATCTTCGGTGCATTCTGAAACACCACCATACAGTTAAGAACTTGTAGCAGTCCTTAACTTTCATCACTGGAAAAAAAATATTGAAGCCCCGGGGGATTCCGCATGAGTTTTATGCAAATATCGGATGTAATACACATCCCATCTGAAGTAATGAACTGTCACAGAAAATACATCGTCCGTATTTTCACAAAGTGACGGGAGCCAAAGGGTATTGTTGCATGAAGACAAAGAAATCCCGACATAGCGCCAATTAAACCGGTATCCTATTGAACAACATGTTAATTCTATAGAAGGGCATGTTTCAATGGATTTGTAACTCAGTCTGTGTAACAGCACCCTCTGGATCCTGTCATTTCGTGAAAACACGCACGATATGCAAGGCCATGCATATCATTATATCAATTTTATCATATACACTGACAATTCGACGTCGATTTTCTGACTGAAAAACGCAAGAATTAGGTTGACGGGTCAAGATAGGAATTAGGTGTTGTCTAATAAAGCTCCATCAAATAAATCAAAATATCATGACGCAGAAGTGTCCTTAGACTGTCAACGTTTGAAATGCGTCCATATCATAATGCATAATCTTTCATTTTATTCTGTTCAATTTCATATGATATAATTATGAGGAATATATAACACCGCGCAAGCGTAACTAATCAGTAACACTTCTAAGCCTAATTCGTAATATTGAGAAAAAAGCCAAGATCAGTTCTTTAAACAAAAAAAAAACATGGAACCGGAGGAGTTGGACAAAGGGCTACAGCCCGTGCAGGACCGTCGGGGAAGGGGGCGGATGAGGGGAATTGTCTGCCCCACATTCATTTTGCTTCTGACGGGTATGCTACAGCGCCCACTTTCTTTTAAAAAGAAAGTGCTTTAATGTAATACAACAAAAGTTCAGCGGTCTTGACTGTTCTTGAATTAAAGACAGTTATTATCATAAATATCATAATATACAGAGCAGGATGAGATATCAAAGTGGGTGACATTGCACGGATAAATGGCACATAATAATAATAATAATGATAATAATAATAATAATAATAATAATAATGTTCAGTTTTTATTTAGCACATAACACATACGTAGCCATGCCTATGCACTTACAGAGTAGAAAAAGAAGTAACAGAATGAAGATTATAGATCTGCCTTTAAAAGCAAGAAAACAACGTACATCCGATATATTGTGCAGTTGTTGAACAAATACTTCTTAAGCCAATTAACCCTTCTCCTTTTACTAGTGCATGGATTCTAGACACCTGATGCTAAGAATCAAGAGCCAATGTATAAAAAAAAATATGATTACGTATAGGCACGAACGTCAGAGTCTTTTTCATTGGGCACTTTAAAAGCTCCAAATGCCCTCCCCTCCCCCCAGTGCAATGNAATAATAATAATAATAATAATAATAATAATAATAATAATAATAATAATAATAATAATAATAATAATAATAATAATGATACTACTACTACTACTAATGATAATAATTATAATAATAATAATAACAATAATAACACTAATAATATTCATTTTTTATTTAGCGCATAACACATAGCCATGCCTATGCACTTACCGAGCAGAAAAAGAAGTAACAGAATGAAGATTATAGATCTGCCTTTAAAAGCAAGAAAACAACGTACATCTGATATTGTGCAGTTGTTGAACAAATGCTTTTTAAGTCAATTAACCCTTCTCCTTTTACTAGTGCATGGATTCTAGACACCTGATGCTAAGAATCAAGAGCCAATGTATAAAAAAAAATATGATTACGTATAGGCACGAACGTCAGAGTCTTTTTCATTGGGCACTTTAAAAGCTCCAAATGCCCTCCCCTCCCCCCAGTGCAATGGGGCGCACAAATTTACATTCTGAATAATATATGAATAAAGTGTACATAATAACGAATTTGACTGCATTATGAAAGTGGTGCATTAAATAGAACGTTCAACCACTTTTCATCTAGTTCCATGGAAAATCAGAAAAGAGACAAATAAAATGTTAAAGATAACTTCAAATGAATTATAAAAAAATATACATAACGTGAATAATGTATCTATTCTTAGTGGAAAATACCGTAACCAAACTATAACGCATCTATAAAGGTTTAAACAAACGTCAATTCTAAAAATCTATCAATTCATACTCAACTTGTGACATTTTAGAGAAAGAAACAAATAGTAAAGAAAAAATATTATAAAAATGCAAATTGCTCAGATTTATATAATTCAACAACTGACATTATGCAATGATATAATCATCTGGGGCATATTTCCAGCGAATTGGCTTGAAATGTGATGATTTATGTCCGATTTAGAGCAATTGAGCTGAAGGTGATGCATTAAACTTGGTCGTCAATCGCAGAAATGTAACGTAATGGCCGCCATTAATATGGAAATTGGTTTGCAGGTAAGGTGTTAGCAATCATCTATAAGACGGCATGTCATACTCGGACCGATTACACAATCTTAAGTCCGACTCACATCTTTGCGTCTTTTAGCCTGCGTCGTTTTACAGTTTTTGGAAATTAAAATCGCTCCCTGTACGCACAGTATACGTAGATCAGACTATGGACTTACGTTCGGCTTGCGCTCGACGAGCGTACTACGAGCGTCAGTCCACCGTATGATCCGCGTCTTTGTGCGTCAAGGGATCGTTTTTAATTTCCATAAACGCTAGGCCTATTCAGGCTAAAAATTCAAAGGTTTGAGTCGGCCTTTACGGTGATAACTTTTTCATTAATGGGGAATCCACCCCCGGAATTATCTCAATGATATCACAACCAATGCCGCATATTGAGGACCCATGTGTTCGTCAGCTTTGGTAGAATTTGTGGCATACTATAAGACAGCTCCCCATTCACTTTGTGTTTTTTATTTGATTAATATAAAATTTAGAAGAGAGGTTCAACATGATTCTTAGTGAAATACATGCAAAATCGATTAAAACATGTTGTTCAGAATCATAAAGTCAATATTTTATTGAATTTTCTGGGAAAAGGAAAGAAAATGTAACAATAGGTATCCAGAATAAACGAAGAGTTGTCCGACGTGACGTCACACATTCCGTCAAAATTGCTGATCACACGCATCCCCATCAGCGGTATAGGGCTCGTAATGATCCTTGAGAAATTAAAATTCACAAATTTTGAACATATATTCCGATTTCGCTCAAATTTTCAGTTTGTTTGTCTGATCTTTATTTAATAAAAAAAGGAGCTTTAATTTATTTTAAAAAGCGCGATAATTCTAGGGGTGGGGTCCCCTTTAATGAAGAATTCTGGACAATACTTGACGTTAATTTCTCATTATGTAAAAGACATAAGCAATATTATGCAACGGGCCCAGGAATTTACTGAGAAATCAATCATTTAGTTCAAAATACAGCTTTGCTCGAACATATAGTGGAATTAGAATGTGGAAAATTATCGATTTCTGGATTCTTTATTTTTTTCTGACTGGTCCAAACACATGATCAATCTTGAAAATCATTATTTCCTGGCACTTTCTGATTCCTCAATGTGTGCTTGTATGAATGATTTAATCATCAAACATTTGGCCATTCATCACAGAAGCGATCCTCCACATCCAAAGTGAGGCTCCATTTTCTTCTCAAAATTTGCTCTCTTTATTTCAGCAACATTCAATGCTAAGTTTTGATATGAAAACCTAAAGATATGTAATAAAAAAAAATAGTTTTCTTTCTGTTTTGATATTCGCAAATGTTTTTTTTTGGTCTGCACTGGATAATATATCGTCAAAGTGCAAGTTTCATATAGTAGATAAAGTATTTGATTGATTGATTTTTGTGTTATTGTCAAAAATACGTAGAAATATACAACGGTTACATTTCTGCCGTAACAATTTTCAGGATCATATAAAAAATATTTTTTTAAATGAATGCAGAACCAACAACTGGATTTTTCATGTTCTCATTTAATGAGAAAAAAATGAGAAACAAACTGTAAAACTTTGAACAAAATCTAACAATCCGTTTGAAGGTTATGAAGTTTCCAATTCATATAGATGAGGCGATCACTGCCGCTGATGGGTATCCTTGTGATCGGCATCATCGAGGGAATCTGTGATGTCATGTCGGACAACACCTCATCCACTTTGTAAACACAATTTTAGATACAGATTAATTTAAAATCGAGACTACGAGCTCAATATGATCCTTTTCAAAAGATGATACGGGAATGCTATACTCAAGAGGAAAACCAACATGTTGTTGACTTTTCAGAAAATGCAAAATTTTGAATACAGAGTGAATGAGGAGTTGTCGGACATGACGTCACAAATTCCATCAATGTTGCCTATCACATGGATCCCCATCAGCGGTAGGGATCGTCAGATCTCTGTGACTTTGAATATTCATAACTATTGAACGGGTCGTCTGAATTGTCATAGTTTGTTAATCTGATTTTTCCTCATTCAACGAAAGCACGTTTTTTTGTCAAATACACAATGATAAACTATTTGTCCACCTGATATAAAATAATCCTATTTCAATGGAAGGAATGTGAATAGCAAGCAGTAGTTATTGCTAGGTTGGTCAAATTACAATGTTTGTCCAACCTAGCAACGTATATGTATGCAAGTAGTTGAATACATACTTCGTCTTGGGGCAAACGTAAATAAATTGAATACATTACGAAACTGGTCTATTCCAGGGGTTGGTTCCCCGTTAAGACATCTTCGGCTGAGTCGTAAAGTAATCCCTCAAGAAACGATGACCATGATTACTGAAAAAGCGTTTCTTACCGTGCTCATTAAAAGAATACTAGATAATGTCTATCCTCATGTTGGCGCATTTTCAGACGCATTTGCTATTGGAATGAAGCTACGTAAACATTGCTTTAATCGACGGGATACTTTACAAATAGGTAGGCCATACGCATTACAGTGAATATGCTTTCTTTGTCTGCAAGTAACATTAGAGGTTTTATATCAAACAAACAGAAATATCGTTTCTTCCTTTGGGACATTCCCTAATTAGCGAGAGAGTATCATCAGGATATTGCACCTCCCTAGGTCCAACTTCATCACTTTCTCCATTTCACAGTCTTTAGTCCATAGGGATGACCTCTTGGTATAGACAAACAAGGTCGACACCCTGTCGACAATTAAATCTGCGTTTGCACTATAGCGAGTTTTTTTTTTAATTAGCTCACTAGTTCTGATCCGGGTAAATAGCCCGATCAGAACTATAGCTCGAGCTAATTTGCAGGGCAGACGAACATAGTGAGCGAATTCACTGAAATATCTCGAGCTTATTAAGCCCAAGATATCTTAGGCTAATTTCCAAAATAGTGAGCCAATTCGGGAAGTAGCTCACTAACTCGCTCGTATTTTCCACAGTTAAGACGCGCTTGGTTTTATTTGTCTCGGGCTGATTTCGCATCAAGGTCACACACGCCCATCGCGTTTGTTTTCCAGTTGTCATTCTTGTTTTAATTGCTTTGAGTCGGGCTAATGTAACACGGACTTAACAATCTCGAGCTAAATCAGGGAGGGGGACAGTTTTCATCTCGAGATAGAACCTCCTTTAGTGGGATAGTGCAGCTCTGACTTAACAATCTCGAGCTAAATTGAGAAGAGAGCTGATTGGGCTCGAGACCAAATCTCGAGATCAAGGAAACTCAGGCTAGTGCAGCGCCGGTGTCGTAGCATATTTGGTCCCCCCAGCATATTAGATCCCCGAGCAGTTTCGGGAACAAATATACTGGTGGCGAGTGTCGCATATTCGATCCCCCCAGCTCGGCATCAACTGCTCGTCGTAGCAGATCGGTTCCCTTAGCATATTTGTTCCCCATTGCTCGTGTACATGAGTGGAGAGAAGTGTGAGCTTGTTGGGACAGGGTGTGTGTTAATGTTGTGCTGCACTCAACCCAGGTGAGGTGAATGGGTACCTGGCAGGAATATTTATTCTTTGAAATGCCAAGTGCGCCGTGAATGGCTGCCGGGCTAAAGCCAGGGTAA
>BQKZ01007347.1:0-12417 GCA_036244855.1 Temnopleurus reevesii | reverse complement strand
GGGGGGGGGGGGAATTTAAAGTTAGTCGAGCCACCGGGTTTTCCAATGCTCGGTACTCGCACGATATATGTATAAGATTGTCGATATATCTTTAAAAGCATCTGCTAATTTTGTTTCTCATTTACTCATGCCCTAAAAGGTTATCTGCCTATAGTGTATGGTATACACATACTGTAGGTATACCGCTTCAAAGGCATTATTCATTGCTTCAAAAAGCTAAGATAAAAAAAAAATTATTGTACCTTGAATAATTGTCCCAGTGATCCAAATACAATATTCATAGAAATCTTCATATTGCATTAGGCGTTCTCTAATTTTTGTATTGTTTAGTTTAGTTAGTATTCATCCATGGATATATAATAAAAATGGCGGACAGATTTATTCGTTAATTCATCATAATTCAAATGGTAGACATTTTGGGGCAAAGGTTTTGGTGAATTTGTACCTAATATGTCCACGAAGGTCTTTGTCTACACTACATCTAAGAATATTTGGAATACATTTCATCTTGCCATTTGTGACCAGTTCTAATTTCGTACTTCTTCAGAGCATTCATTTTTTAAATCATTATTTATCGACAGATGTATTCGTAAAACATGCCAAGAAGAATTTTTTTACTGTGTGTCCGTATTATGCTGGCACTGTTTTTTGTTTAAAGGGGAATCACACTCAGACAATAATGTACGGTCAGTAAATGAAGAAAAATCAGATAAACAAATTGTAAAAAATTTGAGAAAAATCGAATAATCCGTTCCAAAGTTATGAATTTTCAAAGTTATCATTTCCACCTCTGCTGGGCATCTTTGAATTGGCAACGTTTAACCAATTAGCATAATCTGTGATGTCATACATGGAGAACTCCTCATTCACTTTGTATATAAATTTATTGAAGATGGATCAGTATCATATTTCAAATGAGGAATCACTACCGTTCTTTCTGGACTGCTTGCATTATTGATGTGACTATAATATATTTAACGGAAAAAAAAAAAAATTTGTCTACTTTTCTGGAAAAAGAGGAAAATGTGAAATTTTGTGTACAAAGTGAAAAGAGAGTTTTCCATGTTGGCAGCCATTTTGTGCCTGTACGTTGCCTATGAGGGGTGTAAATCAAAAATTTGCAATTCATAAATTTTGAATGGATTGTCAGATTTTGCTCAAATTTTCACAAATTGACCATGGTATTTCTCTTCATCCACTGAGTGCACATCAATGTCAGGGTAAAGTTCCCCTTTAATGCCAAATCATCACAAAACTAGTTTTATTCATCTCTGCGACCCTTTTGATATCTATATGAAATTAAGAATATCAGAAAGAATTAACGACTAAAATAAACATCACCTTCATTAATATGTTAGAGTCCTTACCCCAAAAAGGAGATTAGCACTCAGATAGCACAAAGCTTTAGGTCAGCAGAACGATCACACTGTTTTCGCCGAAGTTCCTTGCAAATCCTCATCCACGCCTTGCACGTTGCTGAATATGCGAGGAAACTCCAAGCTGCTCGAACATCACCCCTGTTTGTATAGTGTTTCCATCATAAAGATATTTATCCGTAGTTTCCATGTTTTGTTATGGAAAAAAATGAAAGATACAGAATAAATTAAATAAATGAAATGAAATGAAATAGAAAACTGGTAAAAAGCGCCATCCATGCCAGATTCAAGGCCGACTCACACCTTTGCGTTTTAACCTATGTCCTCCCCGCGTTTATGTTAATTAATAACGCTCCCCGAGCGCACATTATACTCTTATCAGACGGTCGACTGACGTTCGGCTTGCGCTCAAGGTGCGTACACCGAACGTCAGTCCACCATATAACCTGTCCCTGTGTGCGACCAGGGAGCGTTTTTTATTTTCAAAACGCTGGACCGACGCAGACTAAAACGGAAAGGTGTGAGTGTCGGTCTTTAGGCTGATGTGATACTGATCGGGGGAGGGGGCGGGTAATTCTACCCAACTTCATGAACCAAGGATACCCATAAAGCTTCAGAGACACGGGAAGCTACTCCAGAATTACCAAATTACAAATGTATGCAGCTACAGGGCTATATCCGTAGGCATCCATTTCGAACATCTCTGTTATGCATGGCAGCTGTCATGTCGGCATTTGCGAGAAATGAGACAATTCCCCGAAAACCGAATCAATTTCGAATAAGATGATGCCCACTACCTCAATTTGTAATTTCTCTCCATCAAGGTGATGTCGTCCGATGAGTCTTAACTGTTATTCTATTGGATCACCACATGCGCCCATATACTATGATTTCTCATATTTTGTAGTGTCTCATGATAATAGTGTGGAGATAGTATGTAAATAGTACAATACACACTAAGAAAAAAGGGTGCAAAGAGGATGCAAACCTTGGCAAAAAGATGGAGTCTGTGGCGCTCCATGCGTGCATCGTAGTCAGAGCTCGATCGGGGCGCCAGATTTGAAATAAGAAGGGTGCCTAGATTGCTGAAATTAAGGGGCGCAAAATTTTAGGCGATGACTATTTTTTTTATTTTTTTTATTATAGATGTAAAGAATTAAATTTGAATTGGCCGCTGCATATTTTTGCAAGAAGTATATCTCAAAACAGACATAACAGACGATTCCAAATACTTAATTCAAATTCATTAGTCATGAATAAATTGTTATAGGAAGTTTCACTTGCTTTTGATAGAATGCGGAGATTTAGATTAGGGATGTAAAAAATTACGTCTTGGTCGAGACATATAGCTTGGTTCCCCTTTCGCGTCAATGTACTATGCTATCAACTAAATATATAAGTATAACATTTGCATGAAAACTTACATAGCCTACAGGGCAGAGGAATCAAGACGATCCATACTTAATGCAATTCCATCGCAATACAAGCATGTCGCGGAAAAATGCCGAACTTCCATGGGATTTTTATGTAAAACAAGGGTATAATCTCTCTCCGGACGAAGATTCATTCTGACAATGCATATCTATCATTTCCTTATGAATTACGCAAAAACGAACAACAAGAGAAAGAAGTGGACATCTGGGATAACATAGAAGAAGTAACCCAGATATTATAACGACATGCAAATTGAGCAAGAGGAAGGTGATATTCAATAGATTACCACCGTACAGCAGCCCGAGGCCAATTTGCCAATCATTCTCAGGAAAGAATGACGACCGCTATTGTAACGGCGTGTATGACCGCGTATACCCACCAGAAATAAAGACATACTCATATATAGATGGGCTAATGATACCCCAGTTTCTGCAATCCATCATGTTGTATTTCATGTTACATTCGACTTGCTGTCATCTATTGTGTTTTCCGTTGTTTCTTTAGTTTTATAGCTATTTTCCCCTCTCCTTTATGGTTTTTGTTGCTTGGGGCACATTTCTTTAGTTTAGCTAAACTTCTTTTTTCCCTTGTTGTTACTGGAGCATATTTCTTAAAATAAAAATAGCAATCTTTTTAATCCCTATTCATGGAAAGACTGATCAAGCGAAATCTTCCATCTAATTCTGGAAGTCTGCCATTTGCAGAAATCATCTGCTTCTAACAAAAAGCAACGTCAGAAATTCGTTTTTTTTTTCTTTGCATGAACATTAGGCAATCAATCATATTTCTTGATTTAAGACGGATTATGCAATCCATCAACAGATAAAGAACATTAGAAATCCATTTTAACTTGACAAATTAAATATTAGTATGATTGATGGAAAGAGATGTTTATGATCATGACTCTGTAAGTCATCTCGTTGACAATCTCATTAAAATTATCATATTTCAAAATTAGTATTACCATACTTTTGTCAGTAAATGAGATATTCGCACCTTCCAGTATTACTTTGGACAATATCTTGTTGGAATTGACAATCCCATTAACGTTTGCTTTAATCAGGAAAGTGGTCACTGGCGCCCGAAAATTATTGTCACAAGAGGCTTAAGAGACACCTTTCGAAGTCAATCTGACCAGTGCCCTCCTAAATGTCGTTCCAATAGAAGAGAGGAGAGGGAAGAGTGAGAGAGATGGAGAGAGAGGGAGAGGGAGAGAGAGAGGGAGAGAGAGAGAGGGAGAGAGAGAAAGTGCCCCCTAAATGTCGTTCCGCAAAGAAGACAGAGAGAGAGAGAGGGTGAGAGAGAGAGAGAGAGAGAGTGAGAGAGAGGGAGAGAGAGAGAGGGGGGACTAGGGTTTTACGGCGTGTGTCAATAAAATTGATAGATTGACGTCAGAAGAAGAAGAAGAAGAGAGATGAAGGGACAGGCATTCTAAGACACCATCCTAAAGACGTCAACGAGTCTCGAACTTGTAGCGCAAAAACTCACCTCAAACCATTTTCTGGCTGTTCCGATCGGCTGGTTTAACGACACACTCCACGACACCAATTTATAAATTTTATAGTATTATATAAAGCAGGAAACATAATATCACAATCAACGCCAGTAAAAGATTCTTATGCCTGCCGATCAGTGATTTTCGAATCGATCAAAGATAGGAATCTATAAGGATGACATCTTATATGCATGGCAAAGGAGACCCATATCCAAAAAAGCAACACCAGAAATGCAAAAAATAGTCATCCCTCCTGCCCCCTCTCCCCATCTGTTTTTCTCTCTCGCTAAAATATTAGAATATCCTCTTATGCATTTCATTTCTCGGTCTATATAGGGCCTTGCTCTGTCTTACTTCATACCGCCCCTATTTGCATAAAATGTCTGAATACACTGTCAACCCCCTCGATCCCAAAGAAGCCTGACAGATAGTGTGTTGTGCTCCCAGTGACAGCGAGGATTGCTTTTTCAGCTCCCGCAGAGAAACCAAAATCCATTTTTTGCATCTTATTATCACCAAGGGCTTTTGACATTTATTTCTGATCAAATTTCCCGCTTCTGTCATCTTAGGACAGCATTAATGGACTAATCATCGGAGGATTCCCTTTATCACAACGCCTGCATAGATCAGGGTCGTTTTTAAAGGATGAACAGGGGATCATTATGTAAGGGGGTGATGAAAAATTATGATTTGATTTACAACATTTCAGATTTTGATATCTGGTTCAGGTACGATCAATACTTTTATATGTTTCGTTGGCTTTCTTCTGAATCTTCTTTTTTTTTAATATTTAAAACATCAACTCGTAATTATATTTACTATTTTCATTAAGAGAAGAGAAAAAAAGACAATAAGACGCACCTAATATCTTTTTTTTTCAACAAAAGCAAAAAATAATAATAGTGATAATTAAAAAGAATAATAATAATCGCCACAGTTAAACGATAAAAATTCTGAGGAATAATTGGACCATTAATGAGAAAATCTTAATTTTCAATGAATTTATTGTTCTGTTTATCTATTTTCCAGCTTCTGTTTAAAAAAGAAAGAAAAATAATTGTCTGGGCTTTGTCTATATTAACGATGATAATGACAACTAATTCAAGTGATATAAATATCACTCAATAATGATGATAGTAATAATTTTTTGTCATATTCATCATCAATTTCAGTACTGATATAAGATAACACGATATTGATAATATATCATTCTAAAGGAAATTCAAAACATTTATCTTTTTTAATCAAATGGCTCATATTTGTCTTTCGGCGTAACTTTTTAACGACAACCCCCCGTCACTTAAAAGAATAGAATCTCCCGGTACACCACCATTCCTTTTTTTAACGTTTATTGTAAATTAAATCACGGCAATATGAAAAAAAAAGAGCAGCTAATCAAGTACATTATAGTATTGGTGAGATGAGGCATACAAGAAAATCATCTAATAGGGGGAACTTTTGCTGAACCCACTGTAAAAAAATATTGAGAAAGTAATATTTCTCCGATTAGACTTGGTAATATTCTCATGTATTCATCCCTTTCTAAATGGCAACTGATTGCTATATAAATTAGGCGATAGCGAAGCGGCAAGTAGATTTACGGAAAAAGTACAACGTTGAAATCAACAGAGAAATATGTCGAGAGAACGAACTGAAAACGATATAGAGAATGATATAGATAGATAAATGAATAGNATGCAGTGAAGATTTTGATGGAGAAAGAAAAAAAGATAGAGAAATAGAGGGTGAGGGGATAAAAAAAAGACAGAGTGGGAGAGAAAGCGGAGGATAGAGATGACGGATCAAAGATTTATGGAGAAAGAACAAAAAAGATAGAAAGACGGAGAGAGGGAGATAGAGAACGTCAAACAGAGAGAGATAGAGAAGGAGAGAGAGATAGAGAGTGTGTGAGAGAGAGAGATAGAGAGGGGGGAAGGAGACAGAGAGAGAAAGAGAAGAGTGAAGTAGGGAAAGTGAGATTGACTTTTGTTTCGACGCGCAATAAAGAGGAGGAGGATGGAGTTAGCGATACATTAGATCTACCCAACGGCAGTATACCCAAGCCATTCCAAACTTATGAGACCGCGTATGTTTTCACTTTGCCACTTCTACACAACAAATTGAGTTGCGATGCACGTCCACCAACCCGCTCCGCTTTTCATCGAACAAACCCTCTCTTATAACGACGACGATGGCGATGATGATGATGTTGTTGATGATGATGATCAATGAGCCGGTTGATGAATAGAAATTATTTCCAGGGCTTTTGAACTTATTCTGAATGGTATTAACAAACGCGAAGTAACTTTGGAGTCGCAATATGGTCTTCAACTTGACATTTTGAAATGTGTCCTCATCGTTAGACTGTCAGAAGTAGCTGTCATTTGCACCAATTTTTGATTTGTTTTATTACTCTCTCGTAAAGAGAAGTGTTACTGCAAACTCCTCGTGGACAAGTTGAAGGTAAGTGGTGAACTTATATATGAATTCTGTGACTGGTTTGGCTGTTTTGTACCCTAGTTTTATCAGCGATCCATCTTCATCAGAACAAAAAAACCTGTTATTAAATTTGTCGACGCGATGTGACAATAGTGAAGAGGGTACTGTACCGATTCAGGGTTGTCAGGGTTGTCTTATTTTTTCAAGCAATTTGCTTACAAAGATAATCCTTCTTCTATTATTTACATGTTATACAGTGTATGATGACAAATTGTCATCACAGTTTACAGCATTATATTTGATATTTATGTTCATTTTTGTGACCCTTTGTCAAAATGATACTCATGAATCATGTTATTTTGTTATATTTCGAGATTATGTTGTATGCAGAAGAAAAATAAACTGAAACTGATTCAAAGTGTGCACAGTGGGCTTTTATGATATTGTTATGATTGTTATTATTTACTATCATAATTATCTGTTACATTATTATCATTATGGTTCTTGTTAGATGATAATGCTGATAGTATAGAAATATACAATGACTCTCGAGGTGCTGGTTAAAACTATTCGCACGAATGAACATCGGATAGTACCATACTCCCGAGGGCCAACGGCCCGAGGGAGAATGATACTATCTGATGCTCATGAGTACGAATAGTTTTAGCCAGTACCGAGAATCAAGTCATTGTATATTACTTTTATATCCCTTCTTACAACAACNAACCAATTCTTGATTTGTTTTTATTACTCTCTCGTAAAGAAAAGTGTTACTGCAAGCTCCTCTTGGACAAGTTGAAGGTAAGTGGTGACCTTAAATATGAATTATGTGACTGGTTTGGCTGTATAGTACCCTAGTTATATCAGCGATCCATCTTCATCAGAAAAAAACTGTTATTAATTTTGTCGACGTGATGTTACAATAGTGAAGAGGGTAATGTACCGATTCAGGGTTGTCTTATTTTTTTAAATCAATTTGCTTACAAAGATAATCCTTCTTCTATTATTTACATGTTATATAGTGTATGTTGACAAATTGTCATCACAGTTTACAGCATTTTATTTGATATTTATGTTCATTTTTGTGACCCTTTGTCAAAATGATACTCATGAACCATGTTATTTTGTTATATTTCCAAAAATATACTGAAACTGGAACTGATTCAAAATGTGCGCAGTGGGCATGTATGATATTGTTATGACTGTTATTAGTTACTGTCATAATTATCTGTTACATTATTATCATTGTTGTTGATGTTAGATGATAATGCTGATGGTAATTAATAATGATAATAATTATAATGAAGATGATGATAATGATAATAGTGAAAAATATAAAGGCCATTCATAGAGCGCATGAAAGCTCTTGGGAGAGTACTCACAGGGCCTGCGGATTATTATTACACTGGCTGTAGCCTGGCGTACACCAGCGCTACGCATTTCCTTCCAGAAATATCAGATTTATTGTTGTTATTATCATGATAATTGTTATAATGTGAGCATCATCATTATCATAATCAATTCATCTACATAACAATCCTAACGATTAGCATTATGTATAAATGCTAGTCATTCTAAAATCATCATTTTGAGTTCGATTTTACATACAGTTTTTAATGCAATCGCGGGAATATTTTTTTTGCTGTTCCAGGCATTTCCTAAAAATCGATGATATATATATAATTATCTGCATATACTTATCTATCTATTCTTTCATTATTGCATTTTATCTCTGCTCCAAAAATTCTAATTGATGTGGTACTTTGGAATTTATAATAGGATGCACTATTTTCTGAGAGGGAGAACAGTCCATAGGGCAAACACGAATGGCTTTAGGGAAACTGATCATAATGGACGAGAATATGAACGCCACAATCTCCTTCATGGGGTTGAAATTTTTACATAGCACGACACTACTCTTTCACATTTCCCAGTATTTCACAGTTGTTTGATAATTTTGCATATTGTTTAACTCCCTGGTTCTCCCATTACGATCTGGTCATCTGGTCATCAAGTTTTTTTAGAAATATGATACGATTATAAATCCATGTATATCATTATTATTATCCATTTCCATAAAATTAAATCGAACGCCAATTCAATGCTACTTTGTAATGTTATCAAAATCGGAACCTGTAATTGTTATGTCCGCACAGTTTGATACATGGCGTACGGATCTCTTGTACCATGACACACTTATTTTTACGGAAATGAATTGTATCGTGATTTATGTGATAGTGAAACTTTCTTCTTAAACCACCTATTGAATTTGGAAATCTTGTCAAAGTATAAGAGCACTTTTCAAAGATTGACTTTCTTAGTAGAAGACGAAGCAAAGAAGTTCAAATTCGAATAAAAACATATAGAAGGAAAATTGGGAATACGTCGGCTATGAAAATTGTAATTTGAGGGGGGGGGGGGTCACAAAATTGTGAAGAGTAACAAAATCCATATACAGCACTCCACTTAAAAGTATACCAACCCTATTTTAGATTCGTTTTGAGATTTTCTAAATGGATTTTATCATGGATTGAAACCTTGTAATGCGTTTCTGATATGATTAAGCACTTAATTTACCGTCATTTTTAAATAATAATTACTTCAGTCAAGAGAACGCATCCATATTCCCTCCAAACAAAATCCGATGTAGGTTCCGGATCTCAAAAGCTGGAAAAGTCATAATTCCTACTTTCTCACCAGGAATACTCGTCATAAGAAATTACACCACGGAAATCTCGTCAAAATATTCGTTGCTTGATTAGGCACAAATTGCTTGAAACTCGACATAATTTCTTTGATTATGGATGATCATCTATCCTCGCTGATATATAAAATCGTGATCTTTTAAAAGTTCTGATTTTGTTAATATTTTCAAGTAGATGAGGAAAAGTGCAACGAACAGTGACAAACAAAATGCGTTAAAAGATCATACACATGCTATTTTAAAGGGGTGTATTTGAAAATAGAATAATATGAAATAAAACAAAAGAAGATTAAGAATAATGTCTAGCTCTTTTTAAACAATTTATTACATTGATATTGAAGCCTCATATGTTCATAGTTTAAATGATGTGCACCATCAGTCAGTTATTCAGATGACACTTGAGATTTGTTTTGCTTAAAACAATGTATGTAATGCCTTTTTAGTGGAATAATTCCTAAGGTATTGTAAAAATAGATATAAAGCACAATTCAACAGATAAATATGTTACAAGGATCTTTAAACGGGCAGATATGACTTTTAAAACATGACATAATTTCGTTACAGAAATAATACCGGTATGTTTTGTATTGAATAATGCTGATAAGAGAAGAAAAAATCACACTTAGAGCCGAAACTTTTAGGTGTTTTTTTTTTATTTTTTAATTTTTTTTATAGAAATTATAGCAGTATCCACAGGAGTTTAATTCCAAGTTTCGTGCGATGTAGACGAAACCTTAAAAGTTTGAAACTACGACAAAACCACAAAATGTCTTATGTAATTTTTTCGAAGTTTCGTAAAGGTCATAGGACTGCTCCCTCCCCCTAGTAGGGCTGATAACGACAGATTTTGGGGTGAATTGTGCATTTTTACCTACAAGCATACCTACAAGCATTTGGCACAGAGGAAGAGTATCACGAAAGAAACATTTTCAGAAGGGGAGTCACCTGATATAGGTCAAAGGTCAGCCGTGGCGGTCATTTTTCAAAATGGCCACCAGAATCAAGTCCAACTGATGGAAATAGGCAATTTTAACATGTGTAACAGACTTTTCATGTGTCAAGAGTGCATGAATTGTGTTCCTATCGCTTTCTAATAATTAAGTTATCTCTTAGAGATGAATTGTTGGTGTTTCTCCTATTCAAAATGGCCGCCAAAATGGTAAATACATGAATTAGTTGGAAATTTTGACCCGGAAGATGTTATCGAAGTTTTGTCAAAGGTTTTGCTAACTATGACATGCCCTAGAGCACGCTTGTAGATTTAAATTACCTCTTATGGCATGATGATGATGATGATGAATTTGGTTTTACAGGCGTTTCTCATTCTCGCAACAAACGGGAGCTGTTATGCATTGTGTAGCAAATAGACGCGCGTGACCATATGTGTGTGAATCGCACGGTCACTGGGGGAGAGACGCACTCTTTTCCATCGTAGTTTCACTAATTTCAAGTTTCCGTAACTACAAGTAATTTCAAACACCATCAAAGTTTCGTCAAAGTTAAGAGGGATATTTTTTATGATCGTAGAGAGTGGTCATGTGTGGCTCAGTGGTAGAGCGTCTGCCCCATGAACGGAAGGTCGTGGGTTCGATCCCCGGCCGGGTCATACCAAAGACCAATGAAAATGGGACCATCTGCCTTCTTGCCAGGCGCTTGGCATTTAAGAAAGGAGGAGGGTAATAATAACTTAATGTTATGCAGGGCCCGCTGGAAGAGCAGCTAACTTACAGCTGAATGTGGCTACCTTGGGTAAATAAGACATTATTATCATTATCATTATAGAGTGACACCTTAAATTCGGTATAAGTGTAGACAGGGCTCGAGTCAAGATTGAGGTCAGTAAACGTAATACCACTACAATCATGAAAGAAATTTGAGATAGCTGTGTATCAATGACGTCATGAAATCCTGTCAGACAGTATATTAGCATTCTTTTCAAACCATTATACTCGCATTACAAGCGCCAATCAGCTTAAGAACTCTAAATATAATACTTTAGTGAAAATACCATTTAGTGCATTATCATGTCTATGACTGCTCGTATCATTAGATAATGCATTGCTGTCTCCTACCGGACCCCAATCACACCTGGGTAGAGTGCAGCTTTGTGGATAAATCCCTTGCGACATTATCGTGTTATCTGTCACCTCTCCATTCACTGCCGCGTGTTTCGTCATTGCTGGCGACAGATAGCCTCTTGCATATACACGAAATATATGCGCATACAGCGATACGAAGAACGATGGAGACAGATAGCACGACTTGGCCTCTCTTGCTGAAGGAAATTAACGTCATGGGTGGGACTCGAACCGTGACCCTTTGGTTGAAAGGTGAGAGTCATGTCTACTACACCATGACGCAAATACATTACTGTTCCTTCACTTACGCGACAAGGATTGATATATCTCCCTGAGCTGATAGGTAAAGCAGGAAATGTATACTCAGTCACCGTGATAAGGTTGGCAAATGAGTCAAAATTTGAATTAATTTGACAGAAAGGTAAAATCCCTTTCTGGAAAACCCCATCACCTGATGGGTTAGCATAGAAGTGAGAGTTTTCTCATGAACTTACGAGACATGGACTACCGCTGATCTTCATGCCTTTGTTGAGGGAGAGCCGCCGACAGATTTAAATAAGAAACACTCTCAGCTCTCATGTAACGCAGTATTACGCAACGTTCTTTCGTTTCGAGCCAAAATCTGGTGGAGATCATTTATATCCATAAAAGAAACCATCTGTACTAATTCATGCTAGTAAGTCAGTCATTTCCCCGATTTCCTGAAATGTAAATGTATAAATTACGCTTACAAGCTGTGATGTCGTACCGCTAGCGCGTGACTCGCGTTAGTTTTACGTTAACTGAAAAGAATATAATAGAGTGTTGTGAGGGTTGAAGATTTAATCGGATGTATTGGTGGGCTGAAAAAACGTTGCTTCTTATTCCCAATTCATCTAAAAGCCAGGCAAC
>BQKZ01007346.1:8561-21127 GCA_036244855.1 Temnopleurus reevesii | reverse complement strand
GGCTAAAGCCAAGGTAATAATAATAATAATAATAATTTACATCATTTATAACGCGCTTATCACAAATTATGTCCCGAAGCGCGGAGAAAATAAAGAGAAAAACTGAGGAAGTTCAGCAACGAATTATGTACAATTTACAATTTTACAATTTACAATTTACAGTACATGACAATTGTATTCTAACATAGTGTGAGGGAGCTGGATAAGCTGAATTGTCTCTATTTGACAAATGCTGCAATTGTAGAGCGCTTAGAGAATTTTAATGAAGAGTTGATAAGCGCTATATAAAAGCCCTTCATTATCATTAAGCCAATATTTTAGTGTACGGATATTTTCTGTGATTTCTGACCAGTTTGACGCATATCAGCTCATTGTTATTTTCACGTTTTTCAACAGCGTTTGTACACAAATGAACGTGCATCATATCGAGTTGAAGTTCTTGCAAGGCCAAAACAGCAAAATTAGCTATAATAAAACCACCATAACAATAGGCAAATTTACTAATAGATGCAAATTTTATGCATACCTTTCACAAAAAGGTTGTTCTTGACAACCCTAAAGCTTGCCCGAGGCTTGCCCAAGATAGCAACAAGTAATGTATGCAAACTGGATTCCAAGTATTGTAGTCTCATTGTTATCAAACGGTTTATGGAATACCACGTAACTACGTTCAGTGGCAAGACTGTAGTGTTAACCAGATATGATGTAGTTTAATGTACTGCATGAAGAAATATGAAATATTTGGGTTCTTTATTGACAGCCATTGAGGCAATAATTCTTGCATAAAATTAGTTGAAATACATGAAATAATAGAAATTCAGGCATTGTTTTCACTGGCACCCATGCATTTCAGGATATCGTAGGTGGGGGCATTCAACCAAAAAATATGGATCATAAAGTTATGCCATGTTTTGTAAAGCTATTCCCCATATCCCCTGCCATTATAGGCTTGTCAATCTGCATTCAATCCGTGTGACTCACAAGAAAAAAGCTGTCAATATTTTTATTGTCATATTGCACAGCACATTGCACAGCAGCGAGATGCCAAACGTTCATAGGACCTGTAACATAACAGAGATGCAATTAATCTTGCAATCAATTGCATCTCTTTGGTACACATTTTGCCACAGACGTACGATAAATATTTATTGCAAGTTTAATTGCATCTTTTATGTTACAGGCCCCAGAACATGCAGTGGTTTATTTTCATATGAATTCAAGGCTTTTATCACAAGTCGGTGGCTGAAAATTAGGATATTATATAATAATAATAATAATAATAATTCCATTTATAAGGCACTTTATACAGGTGTTTCAAAGCACACAGGTACTAGTCTGTCTAATCATAATTCCGGTAAAAAAATCAATACATGTAGTATATAATTAATAGAAAACAAAATACTTAATTATAAACTAACTTGGTAATGTGCGCTCCAAAATTGTACTACAAAATTAAATTATAACTGTTTGAAAAGGTGGGTCTTGAGATATTGGTGTCATGCTTTCTCTCACTTTTGTTCAGCTATTTCATTAATTCAAAATTTTCCAAATGCATTTTCAAGAATCATTGACATCTCTAAACTCACAGGCTGGTGGGATACTTAAAAGTATAGTTTTGGTAAAAATGAAGAAATGGGAATTTTGGGGATGTTTATCATGACATGTAATTCTTATACACATTTGCAGAACATAGCACATTTTTTTACGAACTCATTCTTTTGCAAATTTGAATTTGACCGTTGAATCATATTTAGCGCTCTCTCTTGGTTAAAGCATTATATTATGCTCGTTATCGAGCATATACAAAGTTATTTCCGAGATTTGACAATATAATGATACAGAGATGTACACAAAAATTGAATTCTGAAATTTTCATCCAATTCTGAGCATGGGAAGTTGTCCTTTATCAAGAAAGAAAATATTGAAATAGTGTGGTCAAGCACCACACTATTTCAATTTGCGCATTATAGGTCAGCTTTTCCTAAACTCGTTCATGTTTCGCACAATCTTTTGTGCAATACGTTTATGATACTATATTTCATTTCATATAGATTTGAAAACAAAATCTGGCGATAAAAATATTCGCTTTTACCAAAACTGTACGTGGGCTTTAAGGGTCACCCCCCTCCCCTCCTGAAAGTAAATAAAACTTTATCACTTTCTTCATCAACCTACTTTAGGGTCTGTCATTTATCAATAAAAACATGAAGATCAGTGTGCCTCGCCCTCTTGCTTCTCAATCCTTGAATGCTACAAAAATATGGAACATACTGCACAACAATACACGTAATGCTAAAAATGTTCATTTGCCGAGAGCACGCACATCATTTTACCAAAAATCTATCCTTTTTCACGATCCCAAAATTTGGAATTCGCTCCCTCCTTTAATAAAAAAATCAAGATCACTTAATATTTTTAAAACAAAACTGAAAGGTCATATTCTTTCAAATTACCAGTAGTCTTTTTCTTCGTAAATTTAATCTAGCGCTGTTTTTCTTATATTGCTTATTTTGGTAATGTCATTGTTCTGTTATTGTAATTGTTATTGTTATTGTTGATTACGTAATTTTCTTGTGTTGTAAACGTTATTGTTTCTCCGGTACATTATTTTAAGATTTTTACAATACGGTCGGCCGTTTATAAGGGCTTTTTCCTTTCTGGCTGTTACCTACCAATTTTATTTTTACATTGTACCTTTGTATTGTCTATGTAATATTTTTCTGTTTTGTTATGTTTTTATTGTTATGGTGAAATAAAGATGAATTGAATTGAAAAAAAAAAACATCGTTTTTATTTCATGTAAAAACAAATATGTCGTAACCAAGGATGCCTTTATGTGAATAATAAATAAGGCAAGAGCGAATGAGAAAGGGAACAACAAAGGGATCGAGAGGAGATAAAAATGAGGGGGAACAAAAAAACAAAGCATTGTTTTATGTTGCATCTGTCACCTGCATGTGGTAACGACGTGTGTTGTAATTAAAAATAGATTAGTAACACTGTATAGTTCCCACGAATATTAGCACAAAAATAAACATCTTCACAGATTAATATTTCGGCGCTGTCAGAGCAGCTGCACCTGCAATTTTCTCTCGAGTGTCGAGAGGTTTTTATTCTTCAAATCGTATTATTTATGTTTTACTCTGTAAATTGAAATCATAATTCAGCTATTAGCTGACACAATTTTTAATCAATAAACCATTTATCTATCGATCTATCGATCTTTAATTGTACTGTAACCAATATGTTTCACCAATATGGGTCACAAATCTATACGAGATAAGAAAAAAAATAGGTGCCAATCGTAAATCTTTTTCTAAGTTTTGACTCTTTTGCTTCTGAAGTAGGTACTAATATCTACAGCTGTATATCACCTCGTTCAGATCAACAATGTTAAACATTTTAACAGACAAAAAACTCTATGATGAATCCGACCACTTTTATTCTGTCATCATTTGTCGCTAGACGCCGAGAAATTATGGTAATAATGACTAAAATGGTCAGAAATCCTTAAAATTGGCAATGTAGACATTTGAAAATCACTATTTTCAATGCAAATTGGCAACTTTCCCAACTTTCCCAGAGAAAAAACTCTATGTTAAATCCGACCACTTTTATTCTGTCATCATTTGTCGCTAGACGCAGAGAAATTATGGTAATAATGACTAAAATGGTCATAAATCCTTAAAACTGGCAATGAAGACATTTGAAAATCACTATTTTCAATGCAAATTGGCAACTTTCCTGATATGGTAACATTTAATTGGAACGTTTTGAATAAAGAATCTAAGATTTAAGCATTGCCAATTGAGGAAAGGAATGGTGTTTGAACCTGAATGGGTTAAAAATTAAAGAAGATTCTACCCAAAACTAATAATTTTTTAAAAGAAACAGAAAAAATTGGTGAGTAAAACAAAAAAGTTTGAAGAAAATCGGACAAGTACTAAAAAAGGTATGAATTTTTAAAGATTTGAAAAAATAGGGCAAATCAGTGGAAATTTCCAGAGATGTTGCCAATTTGATGACATCTTGGGTGCACAACTACCCAGAGTTTTCATTACATATGGTGGAAAAGTCATCATTTGTATAGAAAGTTGCAAAGTTTGTATGAATGTAAACATGCAAGCTTTGAGTAAATCATATTTTGGGGGAAAAAGTAACATTTTATGACATTGATATGAATAAAATAAATGGTCAATTGTGCACCTATGACATTATCAGTTGCCAATTTGTCTAAATATATAAACTTTCATAACTTTCTTATTAGCTGTCCAATTTTTCTCAACTTTTTTTTGTTCTGTTCATCTATTTTTCCTGCTCCTGTTGAAGAAGTGTTATTAAGGGAAAGAAATTTGTCATTCCCAAAGTTAAGACAGAACATGGCAAAACTTCAATTTCGTTTGAGGGTGTTAAAGTGTGGAATTCACTACCACTGGAATTGAAAAATATGAATACTGTAACATCCTTTAGTTATAAACTTAAAAAGTATATGTTGTGTGATTATGTTTAGATATATTGATATTTATGTAGATGCATTTTTTTTATACTATTCAAGTCTTAGAACAATTCTATCTTCTCCTCTTTCATTCTTGATTTTCCATCTTTTCTCCTGTCCCTGCTGCTTCTTCTTCTATTATTCTACTATTCTTCTTATCTCTTTCCAGTATGCTTCTTTAACTTTAAAGCCCAAGTATAGTTTTGAAAACGATTAAGAAATGTAAATTTTACGGGATGTTTATCATGACATATGTATCTTTCACACATTTTGAGACCAAAGCATACTTTTACGACCTGATTCTGCTTGAAAATTTGAATTTGACCGTTAAATCATATTTAGCGCACTCTCTTGTTTATAACAATATTTTGCTTCTTATCGGGCATATACAAAGTTATTTTCAAGATTTGATTAAAGCATGATAAAAAGGAATACACAAAGAATAAATTCTGACATTTTCATCCAATTCTGTGCATGAGAAGTTGTCCTTTGTCAAGAAAGAAAATATTGAATTAGCGTCGGGGGACACAACGCTAAAATATTTTTAACATTTTAGGTTATAATTTTTCCAAAACTTGTTCATTTTTCGCACAATCTTTTATACAGTATGTTCATGATATCATGTTTCATCTTATATAGATTTGAAGACAAAATTTGGCAATAAAAATATTCGCTTTTACCAAAACTGTACTTGGGCTTTAAACAGTGTGTGATCTTATACACCAAATTGTAAATATGAGTAGATTGTAAATATGTAGTTACCATTCTATCAAATCATTGTTATGATAATTTTATCGTGCCATTTGGGGTCCTACGCCTCACTAGCTTTGATGCTATTTCTGTAGGGTCCTATTACCATCTCCAAACTGTATTATCCTTTATACATTTATATTTTGAAATGTTTGTTATTTATGCTGTTGTTGATTGGTAATAAAGTCATTCATTCATTCATTCATTTTTGGGTAGACTCTCCTTTAAAAGAACACTTAGCATCCCTACACGCTAACCAATGAGCATGCAGCTTGTAAGAGTGATAAGTATTGAAATACTCTCTGAACATACCAGGGCGCTACAAACCCACTTGCCCGCATGCCCGGGGAAACCAAATTTAGCTGTCGGACAAGTAAATGAAATTGTCACTTGTCGATCGGGGAAGTAAGAGTTTTATACAAGTTGTCCAAGATGCATTGGTCATCAATTTTGGGCGAGAGAGACTTTGTTTGGGCAAGTGATTGAAAAACTTAGTTGCCTGACTGGGCAAGTGGTGAAAAAAATTCTTGTAGCACCTTGCATGCAGGGTGTATTAACAACTTTTGGGGAATAAAATTTCAACAATCACTCTCTCCTCAAGAAAATGGCAAAGGCCCAACGGACAATCATACCAACCTTCGGGATCACGTGAAATGGGCTATCATTATGTGCTCATCTGTTCCAATAACGTTCTGCAAGATACAAGATGAAAAATGGAAAAAATTCTTAAACATACAATTCTTAATTCTTGAATAATTAATGATAAACATACATGTAAGGGCCCGTATTCCGATCTAGTGAGGTTTAACTTAACCCAGGTCTAAGTCATTGTCATTTAGACCCTTGGTTTAACTTTTGAATAGCCTCAAGTGGTCTAAATAACAATAGTCCCGGGTTAAGTTAAACCTTGCTATCGGAATACGGGCCACAGTGTTTGTCTGTTACCTCAGATCATATATGATTATGAATTTGATCCATCAAAAAGCCGGTTTACTGATAGATTAAAACTGATGCATGTTTCTCATGAACGAACCTAGATACATGGTACACTGTATGTCTGAAACAGGTTACTAACAGATGAACGAAAAATATCCAGTTTGCATATATCAAATGTACTTGTAGCTATGTCAGGCAAGCCTTGGGCAAGCCTCAGGTAAGCGTTCAGGTTGTCAAGGACAACCTTTGTATAAGTATGCATAAAATTTCCATCTATTAGTAATTTATTTTCTTTACTCTTCTTTGAAAAGATAATTTTGTTTAACTTTGTTTGTTGTTAAGGCGACCCCAACACAATCTATGCTTCGAGGGTACTCTCCTCCTATGATTCTATCACTTTGTCATGTTATTTTGTATTGATTAATTATGTATATGAAAGAGGAAATTAATTAATGTTCAATTCAATTCAATCCCACCGATTTGGCCGAGGCAAATTTCACTATTTACATGTACTCTCAGACAGTGATGAGAATCAGCAGTTAGAGAAGCCAACAGTCCTTGACCAACATTGGTATAACCCTTTTGACGCCTTCGATCTCAAGCCTCAGATTTTAGAGGCCTGTTTGCACTATAGTGAGTTTCTGAATTAGCTCACTAATTCTGATCCGGGTAAACAAGCCTGATAAGAACTATCTCCAGATAATTTCCAGTGCAGACGCAAATCAGGACGCTACAAACCCACTTGCCTGAATGCCCAGGGCAACAAAACTGAGCCATTTGGCCAAGTAAATAAGATTGTCACTTGCCCAAAAAGGTGTATAGAAATTGCAACTTGTGCTTCTGCAAGTGGTGCAAAAAAATTATTGTAGTACCCTGCAAATAGTGAGCTATTTCACTGAAACATCTGAAGCATAACAAGCCCAATTGGGCTAATTTGGAAATAGTGAGCCAATTCAAGAATTAGCTCCCTAACTCCCTCGTATTTTGCACAGTGAAGACCGGGCTTGAGCTAATTTATTTATTACATCCCACTGACCAACACATGTTGGGGAACTAGACCAAGCCCGGTGCTGGCTAGTGCGGACTGCGCTTGAGCTAAATCGCGGAAAACGGCTGCTGTCGTTCTAGCTCGAGATTTCAATCTCGCTATACTGCAGACAGGGATTGTGAATCTCGAGATAAATTGCAAAGATGGCTGATCGGGCTAAAATCTCGAGATCAAGGAAAGTCAGGCTAGTGCAGCACCGGCTTAAATTCCACATTATTCTGACAAGAAAGCCAAGTCCTTGGCAACTACAACTCTACATGTACATACCAGATTTGGAAGGTCTCCAAACCCAGGCCGAGAATATATTATGTCAACTTGAGAGAGGACCTCAGAGGTGCGGCTATTCTTGTCCAACAATGGTTGTGTACACAGTCAAATGTTTTCTGTCATAATCCCACTTAACGTGTGGGTGTGTAACAGATCAAAAAGACAGTACTCCCTCTTCCCCCCCCCCCCCCCCATCCTGACTTTCTACATATTTTGGAATGGCTCCAGAATACTGAATTGTTCACTTTATACCAGCCGGCTCGTAGCTTGAGATCAAGCACACAAAATCAGTTTGTAGTTCCTTCGATAAAAAACATATCTTATGGTGAAGGCTCTTTCATACAAGCAGCCTCGATTCTATGGAACTCAATCCCAAATTACCTGAGAAATATTTCAGATATAGATAAGTATAAGGCTATGCTTAAGAAGTATTTATTTAACAAATAATTTGCATGTACATGAGCCTAGTGCACATTATCAGATGTACGTTGTTTTCTTGCTTTTTCTGTTAATAGGGCATAGGGACATGCTATGGCTATGTGTTATGCGCTATAAAAGAACTGAATATTATTATTATTATTTTATATGTTGGCATAACTTCTCCTTTCCGACGATCCAAGATTCTTGTAGGGCAACCAATGATTTGACAAGACTGTAAAGTTTTTCACTTCAAAAGGGGGAGGTCGATGTAAAAGAGGCAATACATGTATAAAGAATCCCAACCAGTTACATGACATGCAAAAAGCGGTAACATGAATGGGAGAAGAGCAAAGTGGATGCCTGTACGGTTTCAAATGTCTAAAAAAAAAAATTCATAAAATCTGTATTAATTTGTAATGTATGATCAACTCACTTTTGAATGAATCTATTCCTCCTGATCCAATAAGGGTATACATGTAAGCGATTAATTCCAATAAAGCCCACATCAATTTCTTTTGAAAACACACAAGTACTTTCTCCGTCAGGCACTACATCCAATCTTTGAGGTCTTATTGCAATGTATAGTTACTTCGCAAAGGAATACACTAATGACTATAAATGACTCTTACGTAAGAATGGTTCAGTGATGTGTAAATGAACAGCTTTTGAAGGCAAAATAAGACTTCTTATTGATTGCTGCACATCCTCATCAGGCTTGCATTTTATATCGCATCTGTTACACATGAACAAGCATGAAATCCTTTAAGTTAAAGAGGGGGATTTACACTGGTCAATTAATAAATTGCTCAGTGGTTATCGAAATTCTATATTTTCATTTGCTTACCCAACAGCAAAATTTGGTTGCCCCGGTTATGCGGGCAAGTGGATGTGTAGCGGCCTGAGCAGAAAATGATGAATTACATGTATACTAATTTTTTCTAGTATGCCATATACATTATTCATTCCAGCACCACTGTTTTTTTAATTTCATAAAAAATCTTGTTGATTTTGGACATATCAACACTACTTGTAATTTGTAAATTTCAGCTTGAGGGCAGCTGGTTGTCTAACAGGGCTAAAATCATGTTTATCATCAAACAGCTGAACAAAATACACTACAGTTTGTATAAACCAACATTTTTGCTGAGGTTTCCTTTTAATGAATTTCAGGACCAAGAATTCCCTAGAATGTTCGCTCATTAAAAGGCCCATAGATTTGTGTACATTACAATCTTTCAAAATGTAAAAATAACTTGCCTCGGTCATATACAGGACCCCGGAAGCAACACGATTCACCCCGACTCTTTGTTAATTCACAGTTAACTGCCTCAGATAAACGAGTCGGGGTGAATCGTGTTGCTTCCAGGGTCCTATGTGACCGGGGCTTTATATGTGAACAGATCTGAAATTCATTGAATTCGCTAAAATTCATTTACACTGATATATTGGTTTTTGCAGTATATATTCTCATGAAAAATTTGAATCCCTTAGTAAACTGGTCAATTACGTAAACATACGTACAGGCCCGTATTCCGATAGCGAGGTTTAACTTAACCCATGTCATCTAAGTCATTGTCATTTAGACTGTGTACATTATAATCGTTAAAAATGTAAAAATAACTTGCTTATATGTGAACAGATCTGAAATTCATTGAATTCGCTAACATTTATTTACACTGATATATTGGCTTTTGCAATATATATTCTCATGACAAATTTGAATAATAATAATGAACGACTTTTATATAGCGCTTATCGACTTTTATATAGCGCTTATCAACTCTTTATGCAGAATTCTCTAAGCGCTCTACAATTGCAGCATTATTACCCTGGCAGCCACTTCATTAGCGCACTTGGCGTTTCAAGGAATAAATGTTCCTACTCTAGGTACCCATTCACCTCACCTGGATTGAGTGCAGCACAATGTGGATGAATTTCTTGATGAAGGAAATTAACGCCATGGGTGGAACTCAAACCTGCAACCCTTAGTAAATCCCTTAGTAAACTGGTCAATGACGTAAACATACAATGTTCAGGTCCCTTGTATGACCCCTGCACCTCAACAATCCCAAAGACATGCATGATTCTGCATTGCGTTCAGCCTGATTGGTCACTAACTATAGCTACAGTGGCTCAGGCATGCAAACCTATTGTTACACCATCTTATGGTCGATTAAAACCTCTGGTATTTGGTTGGGAATCTCAGAGAGAATTACACAGTGACATGGTAGTTTTGTGGGAGATTTTAGGCTTGAAATTTTGCAGCTTTTACAGTGCTCCCACATTCCCCAAGCATAAACAACCCAATTTTTCGCAAGGTAGAGTTTTGTGACCTGGGAGGTGTTTCACCTAGATAAGAAAGACTTTACGCACGACTTTAAGTTTGACTGGTATGCCTTCTTGTGCATAATAATTCATAATAGTACGCGCATTCAGCGTGAGAACTGATACCAGTCAAACGTAAAGTCGTGCATAAAGTCTTTCTTATCTTGAAACACCTCCCAGGAACCAGTTCACCCAGTAGTCTGAGTAGTACAAAGTCAAGCGTGTGCGTATACTAGTGATGTTAATATAATAATAATAATGATATTTTCATATAGCGCAAAATACGTAGAGACGTCCCTATGCGCTTAACAAACATAATTAATACATGGTATACAATACATAAATGCATAGACTATTAGCGAAAATATATGAAATTAACAATATTAATATGTTGCATGTATGCTCATGATTTTACAGTGTTCACACAACTCCCGAAGCATGAACAACCAAATTTTTCGCAAGGTAGATTTTTGTGATCAGGAACCTATAAACCAGTAGTCTGAATGGTACAAAGTCAGGCATGTGGCCGTACACAATCAATGCAGCAATGGACTGTTTACATGTGAAAAATTGCAGAAACACAAAAAGATCGTGGACAGAGCATTGATCTTGCTTAATCCATTGTCAAATACAATAGCAACAAAGTTACATGTACTTTACTTTAGGTGAAATTTACAATTCAAGGCCACTTTACAAGCCTCAAGCATTCAAACTACCTTGTGAGGTAGATTTCAAAACCGGTTTGGAAGTTCATTTTTGTGACCGCTTGTGCTGTTCAGACGTGTCGTTCAACTAGTTTCTGTTAAACTGGTTTAAAGTGGATTAAAGCGATACATGTACATCCGAACAGGGTGCAGGGCGCTATACAAACAAAAATTGAGCCATCGGGCAAGTAAATGAATTGCCACTTGCCTGATTGGGCAAGTATATTTCATAGTCCAAGAACTATAAATTGTTGACTGCCAATAAATTCTTTGGGTGTAGGCCCCATCCAGTTCTAAGATCTACAGTATCATTTGAACAATTCTATGACCACGACCCAATAATGCATGCGTGTGCACAGCTCTATTTTTATATACTTAATTATGTTCGGCCAATAGAAAGTGCTGTTTGGGCAAGTGATCTGAAATGTCACTTGCCATGTTGGGCAAGAGGTAAGAAAAATTCTTGAAGCACCATGGGGTGTAAGTGTAAATGGGGTGTAAGTGTGAATTGGGTGTAAAACCAAGGATGTCATACACTGTGATAATTACAAGGCATTGAGGTAGTGTGACTCAAACATTTAAACTAAACAAGAAATCAATGCGATTCTAATTAGACGATTGTTCGTGGGACAATAGTTCCTCTTCTTCACATTCCTGTGGCTTCCTTACAATGCATGCTGATAGATCCTCAATGCCAAACAATATGGCAGCTTTGTACTCCATAAAACACATCAAGGTACAAAGATCCTTACCGCTATGAATATATACTCTGCAAGCATATACCCTAGACTTTCGGTGTGTGCATGTGCAGAGCGTGATACAGGGTATGCATTGTGTGACTACATCACACACATACAGCACACACCAAAAGTCTAGGGTATGTGCTTGCAGACTAATGAATATGCATAAGGCAGGTCAAATGGATGTGAATAATAGAACAACTACATGTACCATAATTATACTCAATCTTGAATACGAATTAAATAGGCAGGTTTAAGCCCTGGTCACATAGGACTCCGAAAGCAACACGATTCAACACGGCTCTTTGTTAATTCACAGTTAACTGCCTCAGAACAACGAGTCGGATAGAATCGTGTTGCTTCCGGGGGCCCTATGTGACCAGGGCTTTACTATTAGATGCAAATTTTATGCATATCCCGAACACTAAGGTTGTTCTTGACAACTCTAAGTTTGCCTGAAGCTTGCCTGACATAGCAACAAGCAATGTATGCAAACTGGATTCAAAGTATTGTAGTCTTAATTTTATACCACATACCTACATCCATTGGCAAGAAATACACGTTGAATATCATTTAAAGGATTAGGATTATAAGCATGGAAATACCTTTAATTTGGTAGATAAATATATAATCAATGAAATACCAAAAGCAGATTCGATAATTTTTACCCTGAATATTTTTAAACAATTTTTTTCCCACTGCATCATGCACCGACCTTCCCTGAATAAGCCCCGCCCCAAAAAATTCGGAGCCCTTGCGAGGATTGATTGACAGGAGCCATAGACAGGACCGCGCGCTCGCCGCTCGACTGGTGTGACGTCACACAAGGAAAACAAGCTCCGAGCGGCGGTACCTGCACCGGTGTCAACACATGAATACAT
>BQKZ01007345.1:20101-32728 GCA_036244855.1 Temnopleurus reevesii | reverse complement strand
AGAGGAAAGATTTCTGTTTACGAAGGGAAGCTCTTTATTGCTGGCTCGTGTCCCATTTATTGATTAATGCAAACAAGAATGTTTGAAAATGTTTTTCTTTCGGTTCTTCAGTGCCTCCTCCCTCTCCGGCTATCTCTCATTTCTTCTCTCTCTTCCCCTCACTTTCTCTTTTTTATCTTCATAAATCATTTTTCTAATTTTATTTTCTTTTCCACTCCTCCATGCACAGAGGGCTCAATCTTCATTTACCTTTCACTTTCCTTCACTCTACCTTCTTCTCCTCCTCAACCTCTTTCTCTTTCTTTTTCTCTTTCTCTTTCTCTTTCTCTTTCTCTTCCTCCTTCCCCTTCTCCCCTCACCATCCTCTTCCTCCTTCTCCTCATTCTCCTCCTTTTACTCCTTATTCTTCTTTTCCTTCGCCTATTTCTCCTTCCTAAGTTTCTTCTTCTTCTCCTTCTCTTCCTCCTCTTACATCCTTGCTCTTCTACCTTCCTATACTGCTCCCTGTCTCCCTCTTTATATCCCTTTCATTTCACACTCTATTCTTCTTTTTTCATTTTGCTGAAATTTTCCAAAGATGTGCAAGGATGATGTCATATTTGATGCCATATTTGGATATTTGGGTGAGAATTATCTTCACAGCAGCCTCTCGATCAAACATCACATGGGTTGCCCGTACGCTTGACATTGATTTATACCTTGCACACAAACATGTCAAACACAATCTCATTTCTTTTCAGACAAATTGTGATATCATAAACTACATCTCCTCGCATATGGTTCTATATCATCGTGAAATGCAATGCATTACTAAATTGTTTTAATTTATGAAAAAGAAATTTTGAGTGATGAATTTAAATTTCTATTAAAAATAAATCTTTGACAGGTCTTTGTGTCTAAAATAATGCTTTTCCTAACAGATCTTGATCATATTCTGTTACGTTTATCAACATCATACAACAAACATCAAACATACATGCACATACATACCATATTTCTTCTGCACACATCCCCCAACACACATGTACAAATGAGAATATCTATTGCAAATGATGAAATATTAATGTACCATTTAAAGCCCTGAAAACAATAAAGGAGAGAAAATATGATATTAGGGCTGGACTGGTAAACTACTGTGAATTGGGACAGGCCATTCATCAGCATATATGAGAAGGAGGGATAATTTACTCCCAGATGATGGTGGTGGAGGAAGGAGTGTGGAATCCATAATTGCGGTGGATACTGGAATTCATACAAATGTCCCGTTTTTGGAATGGCGCAAACATATTAGTCACAAGGCAATCCAAATAATTTATGAGACGTATCGCATTACATGGCCCTAGGCCTGAGTCATCCCTCGGCTTGTTGAGGGGCGAGTGAGTGGGGGATGGGTGCGTTGGTAGCCCCCCTCGGAGACAGTGACATTGGAGTGGATACATGATGTACTTGGATGTAGACGGGGAACGGCGCTCATGGCGGCGGGGAAAGAGGGGGTCGTGGGATGCGAATACAATTAGACAAGCGGGTGAAATGACGCATTACAAGAAACAAAGCTTCTATCATGATTGTGTTTTATCACCACGGAGAAAAGATGATTTTCATAACATCACGTGCAGAGGTGATTAGGTTCTACACCCTTTTGATGGCTGAAAACTAATTTCATTATAACAAAGGAAATGACAGAATAAACAAATTAATTCAATACTCCACAACATCAATTCCAAATTTACATTTCAACATTTTTCTCATGGTATTTTCACCTAGATTTTTGAGAGGAAAAATAACAAGGAATTCACGGAAGTCGATTTGGGTTACACAATAAGGAAGTAGTAAATGGAACATGACAGACGGCTTCAGAAATCCTGTTGGCAGCAGTGGGCAAATATGTTTTATTGATTGCGACATACATTGTACATGCATTAGAATAAATCAATATTTGAACATTAATGGTTGGTATATGAATGAAGATGTGTTGTTAACAGACATAGTGGAACTATGTGTGCATAAAATGTGCTACAATACTTACCGTCCCGCAGACGCATTTGCAAATATAAAGATCATGGCTAAATGGAGACGTTCGTTGAACATGAAAGCAACATGGCATAATGTATGTCGCTAATAATCCTCACATTCAAATAAAAAAATTGTGGCAGAACAATGATTATAAAGGAAAAATTACATTATCACGTACAGGAACAATTTGATAAAGATTATGGTTGATGATAAAAAAAATCTGAAACATACCTCAAATTCTATCCAAATCATCATCAAAAGTTCATCCATAAAAAAACGAAAACCTATACGGCGAGACAGTTCGCACTTGATGTGTGCACGCCTCTTGGGTTGCGGTGTACATTGTAATTTAAATACAAACATCGATACATTTTTTTTTCTTTCTGCAGTTGCTCTTGTTAGCTTTTGGCGGTTAACATGCTCATATCCGTCAATTGCTTAATATTGAACATGGACCTTTGATCCTTGAGGATCGTTCCATTTCTCGATGGTTTGACAAACGATAGAACATGATGCAGACATGATATTAACGTCTACTTTCTATACTGCAAGACTTCAACAAGACCGAGGGATTTTTTCGTTTACAATAAATATTACACAGAGTAGTATATCAACCTATCAATATGTTTGAATAGTACGATAACTATCTTTGCCACTCAATGAAATACTATTGGCAGAGCAAATAGTTGGATTAGCAAGACGTTTTCAGCCACACATGTAAATTTGATGATCAGGGAAACGATTTTATGCAATCAATCCAAGTTCTCCTGATAGCTAAACTACAATTTGTGCTGATGAAAAGTAGCAGGAATTGATGCGATATTTGACATTTTTTAAGAGGAAAAAAGGGAAATCATTATATTTCTTAAATACAAATGTGGTGTACGTATGCAGATCAAATTGTGGCTGAGCATAGCATTCCCTACTAGTTAGCAAATGGAATAGAAGCAATGAACAAGCTGACTAGAAAATGAAACGCCATAATGTGATGAGTCAATACGACAAAGGTTCATCGCTTCAATCAAACCTTTAAATAAACTCTACCCTCACATAGGTCTCACCAAAGGTTCATAAAACAAAATAGTCAGACGTGAACGAGAGTTTGACGCTCCTCTCCAGGCACAAGAATGCGGCCAGAGAGGACAGAAGCTGCTCATGATGTCGCCATGAGTCACGTCAGGCTCAGACAAGGTATTCGGTTGATGAAGAGGTTTGGGATGTATCATAAGATGTACAGGTTTGTTAATTAGAAGTGTCATACAGGGGGAGAGATTAGAGAGAGAGAGAGAGATCTTAAACTTGAGAGTTTTCATAGTCTTTTGTGCTTGACTAAAAGCACATTATGACCCCAAGATGCTACTAAAATGTGACTTTAAAAGCCTTAATTCCTTAGAACTACAAATACCAGCTAGCTTATGGACTAGAAGCCACAAACAAGCTAGCTATTAAATAAAAAGCCTAATATTACTTGATGAGTCAAAACGACAAAGGTTCATCACTTCAATAAAACCTTTAAATAAATCCTACCCTCAAATATGTCTCATCAAAGGTTCATGAAAGAAAATAGTCAGACGTGAACGAGAGTTTGACGCTCCTATCCAGGCACAGGAATGTGGCCAGAGAGGACAGAAGCTGCTCATGATGTCGCCATGAGTCACGTCAGGCTCAGACAAGGTATTTGGTTGATGAAGAGGTTTGGGATGTATCATAAGATGTACAGGTTTGTTAATTAGAAGTGTCGTAGAGGGGGGGGAGGAGAGATTAGAGAGAGATATCTTAAACTTGGGAGTCGTAAACACTCAAAATGATCAACTAAAGGTCGTCTAACATTTGTGTAAATAGCCAACCTAAATCTAGCATAATTTGAATTCATTTCATAGACTCTATGTGCAGAAAATCATAGAGGAGAAAATACACTATTGCTGGATTGGTTACGGAGATATGGGACTGCACATTTTCTTTGAAAGAGTCTATGAAATGTGATACACTATCGTCTAAATGTTTTGACACAAGCCTGATGGACCTGGATTTTGCATTATCAATAACATACATTGAGTCTTCATTTGAAGAAAACATTGTGGAATAATTGCAAAAATATAGTGTAACTTTTATCAATGATTTATTTCAGAATTATTAAGGAAAAGGGAAAATTGTTAAATCTGAAATCATATGATCGATAGCAATGACTGCAGTGCATAATGAAGCTGCCTGAAGTAGGAAGAGACCCTTTCAAAATCCAACAAAATTCCATCAGAAACATTACTCAGCCAATGAATGAAAAAAAGAATCCAGCCCTTTACATAATAGTTATCATGACCCAAATTTTATTCGACCTTCTTCAAATAGAATTCCTACAAAAATGACTCTTACGATTCAATTATGACGGGAGTCTAGAATCTAAAACAGTACTTCATATCCAATTTGAAAGGGATATACCGCGTCATTCAGAAAAATACTGAATGACCATTCACATCTGACCAGCTGATATCAAACGTAAAAAGAGATATCTTCTTCATTCATTCTCCTTTCCAATTATGAAAATCTGCCCCCTTTCAGATACCATAACCGTCAACATAACAGGAAGGTACATTGCAGACATCGAGGCAGCATAATGCACTTAAAATGCCAAGATTAATTCAAGAGTCTTCGCAGCGGATGACGCATTTCTAGATTATTCTTCTATCTTCTTCATCTTCTTTTTTTTTCCATCCAGGATGTAAGGTATTTTCCCCTTCTTTTTTTAGTTTCTATTGGGTATAGAACATGTATGTGAATATAGATCTTAATTAGTGCTCATGAAGTGAAACTGACACGCACTGAAATAAAATGTAAAACTAGATCTATATTTACATTGTTATCATATATATCCTATTTGCTTAGGTTACTGCCCTATAATCCAACATGGCGTCTGGATATGCTTCTTCATGACATATTTTGAATGATCATTGACATGCAGAGCTTTAAAAATTCCTATTTGTTGTGGATTTGAAACATGTTTCAATATTCCATCCTCACGTTTTCCCTTCCTTAATACTACTACATGCAAGAAGATTTCATACTGAGGTTTTTCTTCCATCTTTCCCACAATCACATGCATACATACACATACATAATTCATATTTGCTGAATGAAATCACGCTATCATTTCAAAGCGAGGCGTTTGGGCTTTTCCCGGTTTTCCTGCTTTCGCTCTCGACAAATAGTATTCATAAGATTTCTGAAGAGAAGCCTTAACGGATTGCTTCTACTGGTTTCTACCTCATTAAATCAACATTTATATAAACACCGCATAATCCAACGTCTCTCAAACACCGACTGAAACTTTCTTTGTGGTCCTCTCAATGCACTTTTATTCTGCTTTGACTTGCAATTTTATGGTTTTGCCACAAAGCCTGTTTCCATTAGGCAAAGGATTGAACATTGGAAAAGCACACCATCTCAAAGTCAATGGAGTTCGTTCTCACTGCTAAAGCAAAATAGTTGATTCCTTTCCTCCATAAAGAATAATGATGCATAGTGCTTTCTTCACTATGAGCATTAGGGACAAATGATTTGATCAAAGTAGACAATGTCCATTCAAGTATTTACAGTAGCGAGATACACGCAAAGAGATTTCCTTCCCCCTTTTTCTACAGGGAAAATGTCAAGCAAATGCTCTCCATTGCCTATTATAAAATATTATGATTTGACTATAAACTATCTGATATTAAACAAGAAAGTACTTTCATATTGCCTGGCTAATACACATAAACAGCATTCATTCATAAATGGATGCAAAAAAAAGAGGCATTGGATATTATATATGGAAGTTCAAAGTTCACTTCTCATCTCAGTTCTCTTGCTTGTTAAAAGAAAAGAGCACAAAGCATGCCACAGGCATTTGAAAAGAATCACGTGCTTGTCCTGTGCTTGCCAACATCGGCATGCCAAATACAAAAAGATATATCGCTTTTAAAAACAAAAGATAAATTCTCATCAGCTCCCAGTGGTGAAATATCATTGGTGTTATCTGATAATTACAAAAAGCTGAATTTTGAAGAGACTTTAAATGATTACACCTTCACTGAGAAGGAACAACACCAAAAAGAAATAATATTTATATACATGTAGATAAAGATTAGAGAGAAAGAGAGAAGAAACTGATACCAAGATCGTAAACATCTGTATTGGAGCAATTGTTTTGATTTGGAGATAAATTCTAACCATCTCCAAGTGGTGAAATATAATTGGTATTATCTGATAATATAAAAAGCTGAATTTGGAAAATTCTTTCGAAGAAGACTTTACGTTCACTGAGGGGCATAAAAAAATAATAGATGAAAATTAGAGAGAAAGAGAGGAGATACAGATGCCAAAATTGTAAACATCTGCCTCGGAGCAATTGGCTTTAATATGGGGAAGTCTTCTTTCCCTCCCTCTTCAATTATTCTCCCCTCCGAGATGATTAAATCCCCGTTTTGCTTTCTCGGAATATTAAAATGCGTCTAAAACCTCATGAACAAACAATATGAAGTTCAATACCCTCCCGCTCAAGATGAAAATAGATCTGCGGATTTGGTTTTTATACCTCTGCTGACGCAAGTCTTTGTAATGAGTCTCGTAGAAGATGGTGGAACGTAGCACATGGGGGTGGAGAGAGAGATATGCAAAACATCCAAGAAATGTTACTTATATTGACAATGGCTGTGTACACGATTTACTGTATGTGAAGCCGAAGACATTACGTCTTGAGTATTTAATAACCTGGTTTATTACTCCCAGCCATCTTCTTATATCCTGTTATGAATGAAGAGATGCAATTAGCAGGCATCACAGATATAAAAGGGGGCAACGACCCAAGTATAAACTTGGAAATAATGCATCTTGTTTTAGAAAGAAAGAAAAACATTAATCAAAATCAGACTTTATGATCTGTGTTTTTAACAACAAACCTAATTTGTACTCAAGAAACATTGCAGTTCAAAATAAAAACATTTACTTAATTTTTCTCTTAAACATGGCTGCGAAGCTTTTCCTTTTTTGAGAAAGAGATCGAGAGTGATGGAAACTACCTAAATGTACATCAATCTGGATAAGTATTTAAAACAAAAAACTTAAAATTTCCAGTTTCAGGAAAAGAGTTATTTATTTTCTCACTGACATCACACAAGGTTACAAAATCAAAATTTTTGGTTTTCTTTACCTTCCTTTTTTTCAAAGTCTCTGTGTAATGAACAATTAATTCAAATGTGAAAATTATTTTAACAATTCCTTTTAATATTTAATATTCCTTTCTTTCTTCCTACTTTATTATTTTTTTGTTTGTAAATTGAAATGCAACATGAAACCTGCATTCAACAACCCATTTCTCACAGAAAGCCTGAGACTTGTGCTGTTCAACTGTAGAGGTTTCACTCTCCTTGATTTCAAACAGTTATCATGAGAATTTAACCAATCGGTGTCAAGTATTTGACCTTTGACCTCCGAGCAAATAAGAATCGAAACTTCCATTGACTGGGTGATTCATCTTCAATGACCTTTCAGACATACATACGTAACAAAAAAAAATAACACAGAAGTTTTGCAGAGTCTGAATGGGGCAAGGATCTTTCTTATATCAGGGGTGTTGCTAGAAAGTCGCAATTGATCGAAAATCAAGGGCATGTTGAAACATGGATTTTCATTTATGCACTGTTGGCACTTTTTAACAAGATGCGGTACTCTCTATAACACAGCATTTTCCTTCATAAGATAATCTTGTAGATATGTGCATCCATTCTATTAAATTAATTTTGAACTGTCTCTTTCCTGTTCATGACAAAATGAGGTATCAAATTTGAACTTGATTTCTGAAAACAGCTTCGTTAGCCTATAGTGCATGTTATGCATTTCTGCACAAAGTAATAACAATGTGTTTACAACCTAAGGGGAGGAATGTGACCTCATGACTGTGATGCTGGTTGGCAGGTCATGGACTTGTGAGGGCAGTATGATCAACACGATATTGTCATTCAATAAAGGCTAAAAAATCATACTTTGTACCCATGTACTGTACGACCTACATTACATTGTAAGAAAAATATTACACTTGTACTGTCTACCTGGAAACTTTGCTGCAACCCTCTACTATTGTTATCACATCCAGTAATGTTGATGGAATTATGGTTTTGTATCTTTATGTTATTGTGATTTATTCATCAATAAAAGCAACAAACCATCAGTGGTCCCATCAATGGTCAAATGAACATAGGACCATTGTATGAGACTGACATAGCAACAGATACAATTCCTTTGGTGCTGTAAATTTAACAAGCATTTAAATAGTATATTGTGTAAAAGTATCAATGAAAGGCCATAGTTATTTCTGGTAAAATTACTTAATTTACAAATGAGAAACATCCTCCAGTAGATTAGTGATGTACCAATTGGCAAATCAATTATATAATAGAAATACTGTGCAGCCAATTGTTGGGGTATGTGCGCATGCGCCACATCTCATTAAATATAGAAGCTCATCATACGCAACGAACACTTATTAGCGTCTTGATTATCTGTTTGATAATAAACTATTAAGCCAGACTAATGTTATGATAAACACTGAGTTACAACATGATGGCTGCGGTGGGATTCGAACCCACGCCATCAAAATGACTTGTACAAAACAAACAAAAAACATTGTGACAAGGGAGATGTTGTGGTATGTGCGCATGCACCACATCTCATTAAATATGGAAGCTCACAGCAACAAACACTTCGTAGTGTCTTGATTATCTGATCGATAATAAACTATTAAGCCAGACTAATGTTATGATCAACACTGAGCTACAACACCAATTTGAGCTACAACACCAATGAAGGTCATCTGGCTGTATCTAAACAATATTGTCCTTATCCCATATATATTTTTGTATTAGCTAATGTATGTATACAAAAGAAATGCATTAAAAAATAGCTAGTAGCAAGAATATGTCAATTTCTGTCTTTAGCTGCTTATGAATTATAAGTTATTATATTTTCCATGGTGAATATTAAGAAACCTTAGCTGACATGAAACGATTTTAGAAAAGAATCATATTTTTAATTTTTTCTCTTCAAAATATAATCTCAATATGGAATATATTATCCTCAACTTATTGAATGAACTAAAATAAATAGCTGCTGCAATCTAGTAAACAAGAACTCACCCACTGTGGTTTAACTTGAACGATGTGCTTCATGCTAGTTGCTATCTACGAAGACACACATGAACCCATGTAGCATCAAAGCACATGCTTACGTGTCAACAAAATCAGGGTAAATTCCACAACAGAAAACCCGGTAAAAAATCTGTGAATAGAGCCCTGATCGGCCACTGCTGAGCTGAATGAATGGATCTGGGAGGACTATCGAATAGATGCTTGTTTTGTTCCCATGGGTAGATTTTTATCAGAACATGACCTTATTAAAAAGAAGATTACAATACATGCATCCAAGCATGATCCCGCTTCTTTTTTTAAAAATAAATTTTCACTGGTTATCTTTCTCGATTCATTTTTTCTTCTTTCATGATCTTTTAGGAATACAATGTATGCTAAAATCCTGGAGATTAGATTGTTTCATTCATCATTTAAATGAGCAACGTTGGTTAAAAGAAAATCTTATTGAATTAAGCTAACATAACCAACCGGCTGAAATCAAATTAGACGTCAATGGCTACACGTATCAGTTCAATTATTTGGTGTAAAGTGATTATGTCTGGCCTGGTCAGAGATGACCTTGCGAGGGGGTAATTGGCTGGATGTATTCAAGAGGAGTGAACAGCATTGCATGAATAGCCGAGGTCAGAGGCAATCATACAGATTTACAAAACACCACAAACTAAACCCCTTTTAGATTGCATTTACTGTTTCCTATTAATGGTCATTAAAAAGTTAATACATGTATACAAAGTTAATAAATATAATACTTCATTAATTCTTGAAAGCCAGGAATGTTTGTGATTACTGTAAACATTCATCATTCATAGGATAGAGTCTTAACAATATTTGCTATTCTATTTGATAAATGTTTCCTTTTCTATCTGATAAATTTACTATCAGACAGTTCATAAAAAGTGTACTCATTAGTACTTCTAGCAACAATATCAGAAGCATTATAATGTAAGAGAAGAGTATGTCAACATTAGATAATGAAGCAACTTTCTCCAAAATAGGGGAAACAGATGATATCTTTTATCACTTTATCTCACAATGTAAAATGCCCCATATTTATTAAAAAAAATAGACCTCCAAGATTTGACCTCACATTTCTTACCAATGGAATGCTGATGAAGAGAATTTAGATTCTTTTCCTGATAAAAAAAGTAGCAAATAATCATTAACGGATTATTTATAAAGATCTTCTCAAATCCTTGACTTAACATAGAATAAGTGTCAATTGGTACCACTGGAACTGCCCAGGGCAAAACATTGATGACTTTTTTTTATTGAATCTTTATATAAATGTGTTTTTTTCTCAACTTCTCAGCACAAAGAGCAAGATGGCTGGTCAGCCATAAATACCTGTAAAGGAACAAAAACAAAAAGGACTGTGCAACTGAAATGCAGATTGAACTACTTGGACAGACAACATGTACTGAACCCCATTTACAATGTTAAATCAAGGAAAATATTACAATGGAAATATCTTTTGACAGATTTTGAGACCTAACCATGATTCTTTGATTCTTTTTTTTATTTTTGAGAAGTATTGCTGGTCATTATGAGCTAAATGTAGTCTGCAAGCACATACCCTAGACTTTCGGTGCGTGCATGTGCAGAGCGTGATACAGGGTATGCATATTGTGTGACTACATCAGACACATACAGCATTGCTCTACCCTCAGTCTAGACTGTGCTTGCAGACTAATTATGAGCAGGATCCTATAGCCTTAGAGATCAGACCCTAAATTACATTATCAAATTATAAAGGGCTGATCCAAAGTGCATACAATTTACACTGCTGTCAACACCTGAATGTTGTCTTAAAATTCAGGCATTTTTTAACCAAATGTCAAAGATAGAATTTTTAGTATAAAAGTCCAAAGTTATTTGGTTGTCCTCTACTGTCATTTATGTTTGAATTAGAAGTGTTGCATGGTTGGGCAGAAAAGCATAATTTTAATTTTTTTTTTTTAATTTTACAGGCAAAATTCAGAAGGAAAATAAGACTATGAGGGAGTAAAAAGCCAAGGAACATCTGAAAGGACTTGAAAGGTTTCAATTCACATGTTTATATATAGGCCTAACTGTATAATAATTTTTCAATTTTAGTGAAAAGCTATAAAAATGAACTATCAGGTCTGGCCATCTTCGGAGGGCCTGTTGATGGAGAGCAGCCCAACAATGTATTGTTTGTCTTATTATACCTAGAGCCATGTCGTAAGAAATATTATAAATTCATAGCTCTGAGTCTGGAGTTGGAGACTAAGTACCTTGTTGTTTACAAGCTGCTGGTAGACAATAGAAGGCGCTGTGACCTTATCAGGTCAACACGATGACAGGAAATGCAACACACCTCTGAAATCAGGCCCAATTTGTAAGGTAAATGATTTCCTTTCCCTTCCTGCCTTTCCCATGGGGGTGGGGTGGGATAAGTGATGGTTTAATGAAAGATATACGTACCGTTTGGGCCGATGAGGTAATGATTTCTTCAGCAATGTACTATTACTGGATGTAAAATATCTCTCACCTTCCCATACTTCCTCCCGATCCTCCATTATTCATATCCTTTTGTTTGTTATCTATTTCAATCACTTGTAAATTAATAATTGCAGTAATGAACTAATGATTTGTTAAACAATATACTACATTGGAAACTAATTATAACAAGATGCCTGGGACCACCAAAATACCTTGTTATAGCAGTATAATCTCTTTATAGCAGAGTTAAGAAAAAATAAAATTAATAAGAGCTGGGACCAGATCTTTTAGTACTGCATGTAAAATATCTCTCTCTCCCTTTCCCTACTTCCTCCGCCGGACTACTAACTTTTCCTATTCCTTTGTTTCAATGATTTACATATCTCAATTACTTGTAAATTCATAATTGCAGATAATTCTCTACACTACTGTAGAGTGGACATTTTTTTGAGGGGTTTAATTTTCGTCGTAAAATTGCCAACCGCGAATTTTACCATGACAATAATCCTTAACTATTTAAGTGAAGAGTTACCATGTGCAGCACTTCACACATTGGATTATAGAGTGGCATAATAACGTTTTCAATGTTTCAATCACATGTCGATTTGGATTTCTAATCATTATCTCCAGAATACACCATGATTATACAGTCATTCTCTATAATTTGTCAGCATTTAAAAGCCTTTTTGTAGCACTAATCACTTTCTGTTTCTTGAAAAATCTTTATTAGTCAGGTCAAGAGATTACTTTTTTCATGGATTGTATCCACGAATTCAATACCCCGTGAAAATAAGCCAACCATGAAAAATTAACACCACATAATTACAAAAGAAGAAAGGAACTTGTCAAAATCAAATAAAAGTAGAGTAATTGGTGAAACTCTGTAAATTCTTGTAAGGCTTGGGTCAATGACAAAAGTACAATGTAATAATAAAACCCTTTTTCCCCTTCGAAAGTCATCTGTGTCACAAAATTA
>BQKZ01007345.1:0-17676 GCA_036244855.1 Temnopleurus reevesii | reverse complement strand
CTTTTAGTACTGCATGTAAAATATCTCTCTCTCCCTTTCCCTACTTCCTCCGCCGGACTACTAACTTTTCCTATTCCTTTGTTTCAATGATTTACATATCTCAATTACTTGTAAATTCATAATTGCAGATAATTCTCTACACTACTGTAGAGTGGAACATTGTTTGAGGGGTTTAATTTTCGTTGTAAAATTGCCAACCGCGAATTTTACCATGACAATAATCCTTAACTATTTAAGTGAAGAGTTACCATGTGCAGCACTTCACACATTGCATTTTGGAGTGGCACAATAACGTTTTCAATGTTTCAATCACATGTCGATTTGGATTTCTAATCATAATCTCCAGAATATACCGTGATTATACAGTCATTCTCTATCATTTTTCAGCATTTAAAAGCATTCTTTTGTAGCCGTAATCACTTTCTGTTTCTTTAAAAATCTTTATTAGTCAGGTCAAGAGATTACCTTTTTCATGGATTGTATCCACGAATTAAATACCCCGTGGAAATAAACCAACCATGAAAAATTAACACCACATAATTACAAAAGAAGAAAGGAACTTGTCAAAATCAAATAAAAGTAGAGTAATTGGTGAAACTCTGTAAATTCTTGTAAGGCTTGGGTCAATGACAAAAGTACAATGTAATAATAAAACCCTTTTTCCCCTTCGAAAGTCATCTGTGTCACAAAATTAAGGAAGCATTTGTGAATGACCATGAAGGCTTCCTATATTTCAGGCACAGGAGGTGACTTACAGATCATGGGAAATTTCTCTCTTGAAACATAAGGTCATTAAGAATGATGCAAAACCCTGGAAGGAGCTGTAATTCAGAAGAAAATAAACTACATGTAGGATAGCTAGACAATAGGCCTGTAAAATAAAAGAGATACTATCGATTAAAAGATATGATTGATTAAGAATTAATCGCATCTTTATGATACATGTACATGCTTTCCGACAGACTTACAATATTCATTGTAAGTTTGATTGCATCATTTATCTTTCAGGCCCCAGATAGAACAAGGGGTCGACAATTTTCTGAGGTCAGCTTTTTTATAGTAAAGCTATATAAATTATCTAATCATGTATTCATCTATCTCTTCATTCATTCATTCATTCATTCATTCACTCACTCACTATTACATCTTCCTTTATTGCTTCTTTATTCTTTTTTTTTTATTCATTAATATATTTATCTATCTATTTATTTATTTATCTATTTATTCATCTATCTATTTATTCATTTATTCATTTTTTTTAATAATTAATTTATAGATGTATTTACTTACTTACTTATCGACATATTCACTTGATTATCAATTCAGTAGTTTAAGGGGCCTGAGAAATTTTGCACATTGATTAAAAAAGTGTGAAATTTGACAAATTTCTAGTGGATCTTTCCAATTTTTTTTTATCATTGCTACTAATCCTGCATAAAAAATACTGCATAGTGCATGCATTTTCAGTGGGATGCAAATCAATTGTTTTATACAGTGGGCAATTTCATTATGAAGGTGATCTATTCAGTTTTATGCCCAGCTCAAGGACACTTGGAGTATTTCATTTCAGGAATACTCAAAAAGTGATTAATCTTCACGAATGTGATTAATAAGGGGGAATTAAAATTATCTTGAGGATGCTTGTTCGTGCTAATTACACTCCAGCATGTGTGCGAAAGGGCATGCCAAACTGTGGATCAATTTTAAAAAAAACTGAAGACAATTCTGAGAAAATAGAAATTTCAGCAACAAGCAACATTTTTTTAGTGTTAATGTAATCAAATTATTATCAGTTGTGGACAAATGACATCATCAAATTGGCAATAGTCTAGTGATTTTCTTTTCATCATCCAAATTTTTAGCAATGTGAAAAAATATGAATATTTGCCGTCTAAATATACCATAAATTAGCAGAGGAATATTAGAATTCAAAGAAAAACAGCATTGGTAGATTATTTGCAAAAGTACAAGAAGGAAATTATGATATTGTACATAAGACATTACATCAGACATCCCATCACTGCACCCCTTTTACTACAATCAAACGTTCCTGATATTAAAAACAACGTCTGGGGCTCGATTCCAGTGTCGGCCCTTGATTAATAAGCGGCCCGCTGCAACACTCCTTCTGCTGCGGCCCTGACATAATTACCTGCAATTCGAGCTGGGACGGAGCTTTTGTTTTTAGGCAATATCGCTAAGGAGATTGTCTCGTTCAAGTACAAGTTGAGAGCGTGGGACAAGTGATAGGGTTTCTTCGTTACACTGTTTTCTCTGTGTTCTTATGAGGTTTGGATGAAACGGAGATGGGGAGATGCAGTGTTTGGTTTCAGCCATGATTATTGGAAACGGGAGGAGAGGATGAGGGATGCAGATGTAGATTGTCCCAAAAAAAAACATCTCAAGTGAGGGCTCATTGTAAAGAAACAAGATACAAAATGATGTACAGATCTAAAGGATTGATTTGAAAATCAAGATACATACTGTATAGGCCTACTCTACATGTATGAAATTGTGCAAGTGAAAGATGAGAGCTGCATTTCATAAAAAGGTTTACCTGAAAATCACTGCAGCATATTTATAAAAAATGCACTGTAAAAACATTGGACAATAAAAATGAAACGAAGGAGAAATAAAAATGGAGAGAGCAAGAAAAATGAGTGGATAGTTTCATGAAATTGAAAGTCCACAAAAAGCAATGCATTATAAACATAATGATCAGGCAGAGAGATTAACAAAAAGACAATAAAAAAACAGCTTTTATATAGTGCGTATCACCTCCTTATGAGAGGTCTCAACATGCTACATACAAATGGAGCATTATTACTCTGGCTTTAGCAAAATAGCAGCACAAAGAATATACATTCCTACCAGGTACCCATTCACCTCACCTGGGTTGAGTGCAGCACAATGTTTAAAAAAATTATTACTGAAGAAGATAAGCGCAATTAATGGGATTCAGTAACAACCCAATATCTTCACACAATTGTTGTTGCACAAACATTTGTCGCGAAATGGCCAAAAATAAAACAGATATCTTTGTTCAGTCAAGCAAAAATTAAAAAGAAAATTCATTCATATAATAGAATGGCAAATAGCCACTGCAACATGAATACAATGCATACTATATTGGGAAAGGATATCCTTAGATCCATGAAAATTGCGAAAACATGAAAGAGGTTAGGATATCAATAGATCCATGAGGCTTCCGTCATGTATGTCCCGGAGATCTTAAAATACATCCTCCGACTAATTGACGATGACCTAATAATAGACGAGCGTTCCTAAGCAAAGAGGAAGTCCTGTCTAGACAAATTTGAACAATTTTTCCGACAACTTAATCTGTAAAAGCACATTCATATTTTGCTAATTCAAGAAACAATTATTCATAATCCTAATGCAAATGATCATATTATGTTGCATCAAAAAATTCAACTGTTTGGATGTCTGTATTGTTCATTTCATTTGGGGTTATTTTCAATAGGTAGGTTTACTGATAGATTCGAATTTATTCATGTTTCTAGCCTAAGAACATAGTCACGTGGTATTCCTTAAACCTGTTCGCAACGGTTGAATTTCAATACTTGGAATGCAGTTTGCATACATTACTTGTTGCTATGTCAAGCAAGCCTCTGGCAAGCTTTTGGGTAGTCACAAAGAAAATTTGCAGTCAATAACTCATCTATTTCATCAATGAAAAACAAAATACATGTATCTCATACAAATCAAAATGGTGCATGAGGTCATTATAATGCTGATCAAAGAGACAGGTATAAATGCAAATTTTATGCATTCTCTGCACACAAAGGTTGTTCTTGACAATTCAAAAGTTGGCTCAATGCTTGCCCAATATAGCAACAAGTAACGTGCAAACATTCATAGTATCCCAGTTCGATAGGTGGGTTTACTAAATGTATGCAAATTTCATGCATTCTTTTATCACAAAGGTTGTTCTTCACGTTGATGACCCAAAAGCTTGCCCATGGCAGCCTAACATAGCAACAAGTAATGCAGATTGGATTCCAAGTATTGTAGTTTGTTACTAACCAGTGTAAAGAATACCCGGTATCTGTGGCCGTTGGCAAGAATTATGCATAAATTTGAAAATATTAGTAAACCGGCCACACCACATGCCTTCATTCATTGCCAAGAAGCATGCATAAATTTGAACCTGTTACTACACCAGCCTATTCCCTATTTCCTGGCACAATTTGTTGCCAGTGTAAATGAACCCTACATTCAAATACACAACTCTCCATTCTGATGAACTACATAGGGGGTTCAATGGCATTATGGAAGGGGCATTCAAAGACCTTGGTTTGAACTTGAGCTTGGGTGAGAGGAATAAAAGGTGGCCCCAGAAAGGAAATAGAGACGACCTTCAACTCTGTAATCTCAGGTTGGCGAACATGGGTGCCGAAATTGATTTCTTCCTCGCGCCTTTTTGATCACTTCCTGTCCCAGTTTGAGCTCCAATGCGTTCGGCAGATACCGGTCGTTTGTCATAGTCTTGTTGAGTATTTCCTATCTGGGCATTATGGGGCAACATGATAGCCATGTGTGTGTGTGAAAGAAGCTGAAGACCTTTGAAATGGGGATTTTAGTAATGATAAGCCTGTGGGAACTGAAATCAATACCAGAAGAAAATGATTTCACATAAATCCTTAAAAAATGATGAATGTTTTTGTTTTGCTGAAACTATACCAGTCTAACAAAACAATTCAGCAGTAGTATTCAATAAGATTTCTTTATAATTAAAAAAAAAATTAAAAACATTTAAAAACAACATTAAAAGGTCTTGGAACTGAAATAAAACCTGAATAAAATGATTTCAGATTCCCCAAAAAAAGATGAATATTTGCTTTAATGGAACTTTACTGGAATACAAAACAATTCATAGCGTATACTGTATACTGTATTAATTATTGGCTTAAATATATCGGTAAAGAACAAAAAAAAATTCTCACAACATCTTGAGTTGCAATCTGTTAAGAAAGTATGCAGGATGATACAGTATCACATGTCTACTGCCATTAAAACAGTATACAATCATGAAAAAATAACACATAATAACCCACGCATTCGCTGTGCAAAGAGTTCAATGCGCTTTCTGTATCCTTAACCCTCAGGGAATAGATTAGCAGTTTTAGATGTTGAGGGAACAAATTCAATACATGTACTGTACAGTTCTATGTAAAAAGGTTGATAGAGAAACAATAATTTGTGGAGCAATCATGGAAAAATATTCAGCAAATTGAAATGCCATACCAGGCAAATTACATTGTATTCCCTGACCATTGTAGCTAGTCCACAGAATACTTCATGTACACAAGCATCTCGATGAATGAATTAATATTCTTGCCAAATTCTCACTCATCTCACCTGTGTTGAGTGAAGCAGGAGGTCGATCAATTTCATTCTACAGAAAATATAGAGCGTGGCTGGGATTTGAACCAACGACCATCAGATGGGATTAAACTACAGTCCAAACTGTCTTGGCGGCTATCTGTCTATAGAGGTCACCTGTCTACAGTGGCCATTTTTTCTGTTTCCCTTAGATGGCCACTATAGACAGGTTTGACTGTACAATGCTTCCATACCACACATTACAATCAAGTGAAAAGGCTTTGATTAACAGCAACGATCCATGTGAAACACAGGGGAGAGAGATGTGTAAAAAAAAAAGTGAATAAAACACTAACAAAAAGATGATGGGAGTCGTGCAAAAGATTTATTGACAGATACAGGGAGAGATGTAAAAAAAAATATATGTGTATATTGATAATGGAGTTGATCTGTACAATGTACATATAGTGTGAAAAATATAGTTTTGAATAAGCAAATTTGATTTCTATTCCTAAACAATATACTTACCACCCACAAATTGAGCATTTATCCCAATCGGCCACGGCGGCCCACAACAAAATTGGAAGAATGAAAAATTCCACTATAATCCACAGCTTTGCAAATACACTCTCTTGATTTCCTCGATAGATAATCAAAAATTACTTCGAAATGATAAGAATTGGTTCACAGCTTTCAATGAATTCTCCAATATCCGTGTAATGGGGTCATGACAGTCTCTCATCCTCTGGGTGCTATGCGCTCCTCCGAGAGACTGATGGAAATCAAATGAACAATCGTGAAATCGGAGCTCAAAATCCTTCTTTTTCCCCCTATTTTGTTGTTATTCTGTTTCTTTAGTCTTGTCTACACCGTGATGTGAACATTGCAGGTCTTTGCTAGCCGAAAATGAAGGTTAAAGTTCATAGCCTCGTGACTCGACACACATCAGCATTCCCTGGATCGTCTGAGAATGTTCTCATCGACAGTGTGAGAACCTGACTTGTTCTTGACACACATCCTTCTTCCATGGAATCAATTTTTTTTCTTTTTAAGTATTTCAGTGAATGATATCAAATTTCTCTCATTGCATTTCCAGACGGAATGGTAAAATACATCATGTGTACTATGCAAGTCGACTAACTTTGGCCACGAATGAAGTATCAATTGGCATTATATCCAATATTAAAAAAGAAATCACTCAAAATTTCATCTTCACAAGTTGATGAAGAAAAACTGAATTAAGAATAATAATTCATAGGTTTCTAAATTCGCAAATCCAATCTCCACACCACGATAAGTCGATATATGGAGAGAGAGTGCATTTATGCAATGCAGGTAAGAAAATCCTCAAATCTTATCTGCACATGTGTAGACTTCAAGACAGGATAGGTATCGCCTTGCATAATGAAGTGATCCTGATGCTTCATAATTAGCCAGATAAAACGAGAAGAGTCTCCGTCTTAGCTGTCTTCGTAGCGAGACGGATCGTTTACGATGGCGACAGAGACGAAAAAAAAAGACACCGGTATCATAAACGAGCGAGGATGGTGCAACTGTGACGAATCTCTCAAATTCAGCCTGATCTGGCAGCCTTACAATGTAATTCACTGTGTAAGCAAGTTTGTGGAGATGCTCCTGTGCTAGGAAACATGGTTTATGACTCCGGTCGTCGTGGGAGTAGTGTGGGCTGCTGATGTGTTGGGGGTGGAACATGGGGTCAGAGGAGGCTTCCTGTCTCCCAGCTACCGTACGATGGCGCTCGCATCTAGCTAGCAGGCGAGGGCTCACTTTCGTTTTGTTCTCCAACACTAATTTGCTCCTCTGTCACAAACCCATACTGGGAGTTTATACTGATTCAGATTATTATTAACAAACTCAAAAGAGTGAAAATAAAATGTTTGAAAATTCCAAACAAGAAAAAAAAAAAAATTTTAACTGCATTTACTGTATAACGCGATCATGATCATTTTACAAACAAAAAGCAAGCCTAAGCATAGTTCACTATAAATGGGACATTTACAGTCAAATTAACTTCTGGAAACACCTTGCATATCAAGATTATTTTACTTAGAAAAGAAGGTACTGTATTTTATGATCACCCAGTTGTTGTAAGCCTTATCCCCATTTGCCTGGAAAAAACTGCATAAAAAAAAATGTCAATTTGTGCATAAATTGAGTCAAAGATGTTCATCCTTTGCAAGATTAACAAATCTGATCTGTCATTAGATTCAATGACAAAATTAGAATTAAAGAAATTAAAGAGGGTGCATTACTGCTTAATCAAGAAATGAAGAATTCCTTCACATAATGTACATGCACAAAAAATGACAGAATATTAATGACAATTGGTGAAGGCACTTTCAAAAAGAATACCTTACAATTTCTGAGCACTCTTTTCCCCTCTCAAACTTTTAACAAGGTTCCAAAATTTGGAATCCCAGAATTCAAAGAAATCAATCACCCTGCTGAATCTATAGACAAGGAATCATTAACTGCCTAATGATGCCTCTAAAACAAACCTAAGGGTTATTAGACATGTACGCTGGCCATCCATCTTGTCGGCCAAGCTTGAATGCAATTCAGTTAGCCAAGCTACCTAGGGTAATTCATCAGCATCGCATGAATGATTTCAGATGTATAGCAAACTTGCTATAAATACGGAGATGCTAGCCATTACGAAATATTCAAGAGGTGCATTTCTATACAAATTCACAACTTTTATAACAAATAAATGGGTGAGAGTGTTGTTATTGTTCTCGTGTTTTCTTTTTACTTTGGTTTATCTTTTTTATTCGCATATCAATTTTGACATCATTCATATTCTTGAATGATTGGCATTTCTGGGAATTATACAATGTAGGTCACATACATTGTGAAAGGTAAATTTCTTGGTTCTTTAGCTGTACTGTTTTGTGAACTTTATGGGGATGGGGTACTTTATTAATGCTTCTTTGGGGGATGGGGTGAGTCAGTATGACATTTACTGTACAGGTATATATTACAAGATAATTTTGAAAGTCTCAACCCCTTCGTATAAGGCTTAGAGATGGTTGTTAATCTACATGTTGTACATGCAATTTTGGTCATTTCATTTCTGTAAGTTCTGAAAAAATCTCTAATGAAATAGCGGTTCATTAAGATGGATGTTTTATGAAATACACACAAAATGGTGTTTCGTAGATTTTTTTATCATTCATATCAAAATGTAATTTACTACTGATGTTCTTAAGGAAATCGTCCCCTCTAAAACTCCATACTTTTTAACAAAAAAACCCTCAATAGAACAGGGAGAGGTTGCTAGAACTTTGCAAATGATTGCAAGTTGGAATACCAGAATGTGCATTTTCTGCATACATGTATTGCTACATGTTCATGCATTTCTAATCAAATATGACGTTAAAATCTGAATCACAAGTAGATCCTCAAAAGTATTAACATTGATTGTACGTACTTAATTTCCTTTTCATCCACATTGTGCTGCACTCAATCCAGGTGAGGTGAATGGGTACCTGGTAGGAATATTTATTCCTTGAAACGCCAAGTGCGCTGCGCTGGTGGCTGCTGGGCTAAAGCCAGGGTAATAATGCTGCAATTGTAGAGCGCTTAGAGAATTCTAATGAAGAGTTGATAAGTGCTATATAGAAGCCGTTCATTATCTTAATTATAAGTAAATATGAGCTGAAAATTATTTTGGGGAGCTGTTTAGTTTGTTTATTATTCCTATCTCTACTTGATGTTTTCTTATTCTTTTCTAATCAAGAGTACAATTTATTCATCTTTTTTGTCTACAACTTTACACCAATCATCCATTGCTTGAATGCTTAAATCTTACTTTTAAAAATATGTTTTTTTTTTTACTTTTGATACAGAAAGGTATTTTCCTTATGGATTAAATGAATTAAAGGGTCCTATCTTCAACATTTGGAATTCAGTCTTTGGAGTGTTTGAAAGAGATAAACATGGGATTTTGTCAATTTCTATAATATTCCTGAAAATTTAAATGCATAATTGTTTTGTACTTGATGTACCTTGCCTGAACAAACGCAGAATATCATAAGATGGGAATACACTCTAAATTCATGGTTGGCTCACAAAACTCTATTTTCATCTTTATTTTATTTTTTACTCTTTCTCAACATTTCGCTAAGAATCATCTTGACATTACGTATCTTTGCACATTCAATATTTTGAGGAATGGGGGGGGGGGGATATGCAAACATTCCTTTTTATAAGAATGACTATCTTTGAAGTATAGATAAAGAGTTCACCTATCATAAATATTACAAAATCATATTCACGTTGATAGTAATACACAGCAGTGTAATAGGGAGAGTTATATTTTAGAGGAAGTATAGAAGCAACCATTATGAGTAAGGCCTATATAAATGTAATGCATTTTAAAAATTGGTGAATAAATAACAACAGCAAAAAAAAAACAATGAACATAAACTCAACATAACCATAATATAAAAAAAGAATCTTACCTTCTTTTGTGTCTTTTTAACAGTTTTCTTCATCATCACTTTTTCTTTCTTAGCCTTCACAATGGTTTTACTCCCTGCAGCAAGCCCCTTCATTTTCTTCTTCTTCGCCGCTTTCCCCTCCTTCGTCGTCTTCAGTGTTAGCTTCAACTGCCCCTTGCTAAAGTTTGTCTCCTGTACTCTAAACTGCACTGGAAAACCTCCCTTCACATCCTTAGCGTCACCTTTAGACTCTGTACATGCTGCTGTGTTTGTATTGGCGGCCATCTTTGTTATGCTCTCCTCCTCCTGCCCCGATTGATGCCCCACTCCAAGCATCTCCTCACGATCCTCATCCCCTGTATCCACATCCACACGCGATGTCACACAGACACGGGCGGCCATCTTGTTTTGTGCTCCGTCGCCGCCGCCGTGGTGGCTATCGATGCTGCCCTGGTCAGATAACGACTCACACTTCTCGGTATTAACCTCCTTTTCTCCAAGAGTCCCAGTTTCTGCCGCAAACGGGAGCGGTGATGCAGGCTCATCCACTGTGGACTGACCCTCTGATTGAGCTTGACTCGAGCAGGGTTCCATTATAATAATGGTATCGGGTCAACGCCGGGTTCAGAAGCAAGCCGGCCCAGAGAAATTAAATCCTTCAGAGATGTTTTGCTCGTTCCAAGCTGGCCATTGCAGCGTAAGAAATGGTGTTTGGTCTGTCTCGGGAGATGAATAATCTTGTCCCATTGAATGTCAGATTCAAAGCGCTGACTCTGTGAGCAAAATAGAGGGAAATGGGAAAAATGTATCGTTAACACCCTACAGATATTGTCCAATTTACTGTACGCAAAAAAAAACATACTAATTTACAAAATTTGTCATTATCAAGACCTTGGGTGTTTATAATTTAAAACATCTATTATACACTGTACAATGTACATGCTGGAATATTGTAAATTTACAAAGGTTAAAGGCTTTTTCTACTTCATATTTACCTGTACACTGTACAAGCATGATTTTCTTGATACTGGCAAAATGGTTTTCTTGAATTATGTGCTGTGAGCAAAAGATACAAATTCATGCTGTTTTGGATAAAAACAGAAAAGAAAAGATCTATACAGTATGAGTATGAACGCTTAATGTAAACATACTGCTCAAATTTTGGGAAATCCTGAATCATAACTTATTACTATTATTATTATTATTATTATGATAAGATAGCTATGCTTTACTGATGCATCTCTTTCCATCAATAATTTCGAGGGCAAACACTATGACATGTTTAAACAATATCAAAAGCAGAAAAAGTACCAAATACAATGTTCAAATACAATCTATTTTTTCCTAATCTCATTGCAAATTGTGGATATTCCATTTTTTTTATAGTGCATTGCAACATGCAAAAGTACACATACATTGTAGATGTACATGTACTATAGCTCATATTGTACAGACGACGCACAGAGACGGTCATATTAATATGCATCCATTCACACGTATGTCCGCTGAACAAACTATCTCCCTGAGCAGAGACAATTATCAGAGCGACTCTGAATCCATTTTCCAATTGCTACTACACTGTATATGCAGTACCCTCCTAAATGTACACCCTTACCTCACCCCATCCCAACAGCCTCCCCCCCCCCCCCCCCCCAATCTCTTCCACTGTATAAACCGCTTTTACATCTATGTATGTACACATATTTCTAATTCATGGTCACTGTTTTTGTTTCAATTCAATTAATCAAATCTAAAATGTAAAACAACGTTAGCAGCATTATGCTACATAGGCCAAAGTATTAAAATAGAGTAGATAATTATTGTTCTGATAACTTTCAATATATCAAATCATCAAGATACAAACAGACAAATTAAATGAGAGATGAAGCATGCACACACAAATTGATTAAAAGATATGCCATCTATTCACTTGCACAATATTGAAAGTACTATTGTGCATCGTACAATTATATAATATACTGTTAAAGCCAATATTTTTACTGATGTAAATTTTAGCGCATTTACTGAAATTAAAAGCTATTTACATATTAGCAGGTTGTCATTTTCATGTTTTGAAATATCATTGTAAACAACACTATTTGGCATTTCAATGGGAAAAAATTCAAGCGAATTCATAGTCATGAAACAAGCAAAAATTTCAGCATACGTAATATTGGACTGTAAAAATAATTTAACAAATATTGCTTAGACTTGCATGAAATCTTTTTTAATTACATAGTAGGCCTACATGTATGTGTAGGCTCATTGCTAAGTCGGATAGATGTTAAATATGTAGTCATCTTTTTATTGAATTAAAAATAATGTACAGGTAGGCCTACATGTAGCCTACACATACAGGGATACCAATCGTTCCAGAATATGCACTTTATTGTATTTTCATATGAATTAATTTGCGACTTTCATTACAGGGGTAAAGAGTATGGCTATTATTGCCATGTTTGCTTTCACTTGGGTCAGCTTTTGTGATATTCACATTTTAATCTTTACCTCATTGAAATAAATTTAGAAGTGAAAAATTTAATTCATGCAGAATTCTGTGAAAATGGGTTTGCATCTCAAGCTCTGCATACATACATGTACACATAATTGCTAGAAACCCATGGCTTCTTCTAATACAATTCAACTAACTATAAAAATAGCACCTAGCCCCCAGTGCATAATTCAACCCACCAGACTGGAGACTGGCGAGTCAAAGGGAATAAAACGGTTGCCATGGTCACATGACGAAAATTGGAATGCCAAGTATGAACTAGTTGTGTGCTCCTGAGAAGCTCTCCCAAGAAACGATTATGATGGACGACTCTACAATGTATGTACACTATACGATGTAGAAAAAGACTTATCCAATTTCACTGAATTACATTGCATGCTTGTTACATACAATGTATGTTTGTCATTGATAGCTTTAAATTACATTCATCAATGTACATTTACACTTGTATGTGACTGACACAAAGTCTTGCTTTAAATAGCACTTTTTTTTGTTTCTTCTCATTTACTTTATAGCAACTAGCTATCATCTTTTATTATCTGGGGGGCTTTGGGCGAAACACATGAAAATTCACTATTCTGTTGAATTATATGTTTTTCATTATTCGTCAAATTTTCTGATCTTTTATGGCTTTTCTTTTCTAGAAATTAAAGTTGGGTTTTTCAATCAAAGTATATACATTTTTTTATTTCTAAATTTAAAAGTAGTATCCGACAAGCCTTGGGCATGCAACATTACTCAAGTTGTTTTGTCTACATATTAACCCATTCAGGGTAGGAATTTTTTGGCGCCAAGGCAATCACTATTTATTCCTTAAATTGGCAACATTAACTTAAATTAGAGCATTTTAATTCACTGCAATGTTACAGAATTGAGGTTTAGTTTAATTTTGTTTTCTTTCTGCTAATGCCTCGTCTTTATTTTTAGAGCTCTGAACCAAAACATGAAACATGTTTAATCATCCTGAATGGTTATGTACATAAAACATTTCCCATAATAATATAAAAATGCAAGCTGTGATATGTTTTTTTACAAAATAAGATTATGATTAGTGCGAAAAATAATATTTACCATAAAAATGTAATAATAATAATAATAAATTGGCATTTATATAGCGTGTAATCAGGCAAAGTGTTCTATGCGCTTCAAATTGCTTTAGTGTGTCTTCTATGCCTAATTTATGTTCAATATATACAATACAGACATGAAGTTATATTGTGTACCTACATGTAGTTACATATAGTCTGAGCTCTTCAACTTTTTCCCATGGCAACAGATATTATGTAAAACTCAAAAAGTCAGGTGTTGTTCTAAACTGCTGGTATCTATTGTACGTTGGATATAAATAGATAAGTGTCAGAACTTGATTGGTTTACAGGTTGAAATGCTATTATTATGTTGCTTGTACAGTAATACAAATCAAACTTTCAATGTCAAAAAAATCAGAATAGAAAATTAAAATCTATAAAAAGATACCCAAAATAAGTATGAATCCATGATCATGATGTTTCTAAACATATTTGGGATGATTTGACATTGTTAAAACATTGCCTTCAAAATCATCCAATAATAAAGATCAACATACCTACATACATGTATACTGTATTTGTGGGAAAATGTAGTCATATTCACACTTGCTGCCTTCATTTAGAGCATGGATTATTTACATAGGCCAAACATAAATTTTACTCAACCGTGAAAAAAACACACATCACAAGCAAGGTCAAATCCAGAGCCCCACATAAACATACAGATTTCTAATCAATCGTACGATTGATATCAATCGCAAGTCTATGGGAAATCATGTATCAATAGTTTGCTATTGATCACAAAAGTGACTGTATCTCTTTGACGCTAAAAGCCCCAAGTGTACAGCTTCAGACTTTTCATATACAGTGTATTCACCTCTTTGAATGGCTATATAGAAAATATTTCAATATCAGAATTGTCAGTAGTTGTACAATTTTTAATTGGAGAATTTGACAGTTTCTTTCAAAAGGGGGGGGGAAGGTTTACATAGGTTTAGGCCTATCATAATGGATACAATCTTGCTATAATACTTCCTTATTGTTACAAAAAGACTACATAGACAAAAGTGATAATTCCTATTAAAGATTGACAAAAAATGTTGCTTTCCACCATATAAATGAATATTGTTTTGATATTTATCGCTCTAAAGTAGTTGGGTAGAATAATACTGTACATCCAACAAAATTAATTGTCAAATGAAAATATTGCAGCAAAACTATTGCTCTTCAAAGATCTTTTCTATTCTATGAATGGTGCAATCAAAAGCTTGGGATATCTCCATGTACAAATGTATGTTATTTCATCCCATAATGCATAACAAATTCACTCAATATATTAAAGTATATCTAAACTTGAACTTGGGTCTGACTGAGAAGACTACTTGCCAGCATTCCATTCCAATGTTCATAACCAAGGAGGGCCTCTCGGCTTGGCAATGAGCGCTAAAGCTATGTGCGTGGTCAAAGGTCAAAGTGTCTGCAATTTGTACGCTATCAATCACGGCTACAGCGAGTGTAGAAATGCAATGGTCCCAGGTGGAATTGAACTTGAGAGGGCAGAATTCAGTTTATTCAACCGACTGAGAAGATATGCTCTTTGGTCTTTCTTATTCAAAGAAACTGAAATAAAAGTAGCATTAACAAATAAGAACAGGGAGTATTATTCTCTCTCATTATAATTTTGACAATTTACAAGTTCGGCTGAAATAACGCATTGACAATAACTTTCTACACCACTGCATAATTTCACTCCATTCTAAGTAGGGCTTACCAATATAAAAATCATTCACATTTGGGCAAAGGACTACAATGTACCGGTATGTACAGTTTGCTCCAAATTAGGTGGAAAATTGATCTTTAACAACTCTTTTCCAATCCAAAGAAATCTCTTTTTCTCAAGAATTTAGTTCTAATATGTTTTTTACAGTGTACATGTACATCTAGTTTTAATTCTAGTTACATGCATTTGGAAATGAAATTCTTGACACTGACTTGATATCTAATAATTGCTGAATAACTTGACAAATATATTTAATTCAATCTAAAAACTAGCTTATCAAAACTGGAAGTAAACATTTAAACTCAAATGGGTGGTTTCCAGTTAAATCTTTGTGGTTCCCTCCTGGATTAAGAAAAATTTGCATGTAAGAATATTTAATTTATTATTCCTTATTAATATAATTATGATTGGAATTATTCCTTAAAAAAAAGACATGCATCAAAATATTAAGATTCCTAAATGGTTGGTCTCAGTTCTTGTGCTGAATGATCGAGAATCTTATAAGTATGACACTCATTAACATACGACAATCTTTTTTATAATCGTACTAAACTTTAAAAACGATTTGGTAAAACCCTGCCCAGGAACTCAGTATACAAACTTGCCAATTTTCAACTTCTTATCATGACACCAGTAAATCGTTTTATCGATCAACCATCATTCAATTGATAAAATTTCATTGATTGGAATAAATACAAGCCAACAACGTTCATTTCAACACAGTATTTTGTACATGATTAGACAGACTATCGTAAGTACATGTACCCCAATGAAAATCCAGAATAAAAATACCATGCTGGATTAAAATCATTCTAGATTCAAACAAGGGGTATGTACATCAAAAATGGGATTTGAAAGGCTACATGTTCAGTGTTCAATTGTAATAAGTAATATTTCCAACAATACTTGGCACTTATTCCGCCAAAAGTATCAACAGCAAAGACAAGATTCTAACATTACAAACAGCATTCACACCTCTTTACCTCTGCTTACATCATGTATGGAGAACTTCTCGAAATCCAGTTGCTTAATTTGTATTCACAAAACACATTATGCATAAATTCTGAAAATGCATTTCACAAGAGAAGAAAAAATAAGCACTTTATACTACCTTGATTAACAATAATAGATAGATTAAACCTATATTTAATTAATCAAATATTTTGTCATCTAGTCGAGTTTGCACTGATCATTGAATAAGAAGTTCTGAGGTTGCTGGCAGTCACATGAAATAAACTATATAATCTTATGAACTGTGTATGCACAGGTGTGAGTGGGAGTGGAAAGTTTTCTTTAAACTGCAATGAATTATAAGAATATCAATTTTGCCTTACCTGAATATTTCTCAAATAATTGCAATGAATTGAATGAGACTGTAAACTTTGCATAAGCTGAATACTTTGGGAACAAATAAAAAGCTTTGACTGTTGTATTAACAAACTACATGATGTGCGCACATACACCATTGTATCATTGGATATTGGTCCACGTTAATAAACCTCTAACCAAGCAAGATATAAGTCCACTAATCATCTCAATATTCCTCTTATTACTGCTTTAACAATCTACAGTGTGTTATAAATTGGATATGAGGCCATGCCCCATAATATGACATTAACTTCAGAGAAAATTCAACAACATGCATGGTGGCAGCAGTGGGATTATGTTTTACTAGAAACTACTCTCATGTTTGGGAAGGAGGATTCTTTATAAAAAACATGCAAGCATGTATACGCTATTATTACGTGCCATAACTTTTTTTTCAGGGAAAAGGAGGATGTTGTATTATCGAACTACAAGATGTGCGCATGGACACCTTTCTAACATTGGATATTGGTCTACGTTAATAAACCTCAACCCAAGAAAGATGTCAGTCCCCTAATCGACTCAATATTCCTCTTCCACATTATTGTGTTAAGGCTAAATGTGACATTGAACTCTCTCTATTATACATTCTATGGCGATCACGTAATAAAGTTCATTGTAAATCAACTGTTATACACTCTCTGTGAGCCGCGTCTGAATCATGTACACAACCCAATAATAAACTAGCTTAGTTTTCCCTAAAATTGTGATAGGGCGCCCTTCTTTTTTAATATTGACGTGGTGGCAGCGGTGGGATGCAAACCCACGCCATCAAAATGACTGGTGCCTTATTTCTTTCTTTCTTTAATTATATTGACGCTTATTACTGCATTAACAATCTACAGTGTGTTATAAATTGGATATGATCATGTAAGCTTCCACTCTGTTAATATCTGCAATCACCCCCACAACTCAATCATAAGACAGTCATGAATCCACAGCAATACGCACTCAAAAATAATCTAAGTATCGACTCAATCTCAGGCAGGAGAGGAACTCAAATAAGGATGCTAGCACGTTCAGGTCCAGGGGAGCACTGATTTATTATCAGCCAAATCAAGGCCTCTCCCAACTCAATTCCATGATGATATCAGACTATTCAAATAATATGTATGCAAATCCACCAGTTACAATGAGCAGGAGGGTCAAAGAGATCAGGACAACCAATGGGATAGCATGGAA